>ARYC01001659.1:0-47841 GCA_000711775.1 Oxytricha trifallax
TAAAACATGCTTAAAATTGACTCCCCTAAATTAGTTGCATATTCAAAACAATTAAATAATTTGCCCGCACAGATAAGACTCAAAAGAGAGATAAAATTGGAGAAAATAAAAATTATCAGAAATTACTGTCAAAAAGTGTCTCAAGTCTGGCGTAGTTGCGCTGGGTTTACTGGCCTTAAAATGTCGGTGGTCAACGGCACTGCCTAAAACATGCTTAAAATTGACTCCCCTAAATTAGTTGCATATTCAAAACAATAAATAAATTTGCCCGCACAGATAAGACTCAAAAGAGAGATAAAATTGGAGAAAATAAAAATAATCAGAAATTACTGTCAAAAAGTGTCTTAAGTCTAGCGTAGTTGCGCTGGGTTTCCTGGCCTTAAAATGTCGGTGGTCGACGGCACTGCCTAAAACATGCTTAAAGTTGACTCCCCTAGATTAGTTGCATATTCAAAACAATTAAATAAATTTGCCCGCACAGATAAGACTCAAAAGAGAGATACAATTGGTGAAAATAAAAATAATCAGAAATTACTGTCAAAAAGTGTCTCAAGTCTGGCGTAGTTGCGCTGGGTTTCCTGGCCTTAAAATGTCGGTGGTCGACGGCACTGCCAAAAACATGCTTAAAATTGACTCCCCTAAATTAGTTGCATAATCAAAACAATTAAATAAATTTGCCCGCACAGATAAGACTCAAGAGAGATAAAATTGGAGAAAATAAAAATAATCAGAAATTACTGTCAAAAAGTGACTCAAGTCTGGCCTAGTTGCGCTGGGTTTCCTGGTCTAAAAATGTCGGAGGTCGACGGCACTGCCAGAAAAATTCTTAAAATTGACTCCTCTATATAAGTTGCATATTCAAAACAATTAAATAAAATTGCCCGCACAGATAAACTCAAAAGAGAGATAAAATTGGAGAAAATAAAAATAATCAGAAATTACTGTCAAAAAGTGTCTAAAGTCTGGCCTAGTTGCGATGGGTTTCCTAACCTAAAAATGTCGGTGGTCGACGGCACTGCCTAAAACATGCTTCAAATTGACTCCTCTAAATTAGTTGCATATTCAAAACAAAATAAATTTGCCCGCACAGATAAGACTCAAAAGAGAGATAAAATTGGAGAAAATAAAAATAATCAGAAATTACTGTCAAAAAGTGTCTTAAGTCTAGCGTAGTTGCGCTGGGTTTCCTGGCCTTAAAATGTCGGTGGTCGACGGCACTGCCTAAAACATGCTTAAAGTTGACTCCCCTAGATTAGTTGCATATTCAAAACAATTAAATAAATTTGCCCGCACAGATATGACTCAAAAGAGAGATAAAATTGGAGAAAATAAAAATAATCAGAAATTACTGTCAAAAAGTGTCTCAAGTCTGGCCTAGTTGCGCTGGGTTACTGACTAGTTTCTGATCTGGTGGGTTGGTTAGTTACATCTTGCTCCCATATTAGTACCCCTTGATCCTTGTTCCTATTTAGTACCTATGTTTCTTCCTTAGTAATAGGTTTGGGTGATCGTCACATATCTTAGAGGTTGGTAGGAGTGATTCCTCTTATATCTTTGTTGAATAAGTAGGTATCGTAATATATGTTGGATTTTAAGAATTTAGGTCTACTTCTGATTTTATTTCAGTTTAGTTAACCTTACTAGAGTTTAAAAAGAAGGGTTGGTGTGTTGAATTTGTCGTTGCTTAGGCCCTGTTGAATGACTTAAATAGTTCGTTGTTGTTGATGTGAGTTATTTCTCTAGTGTCTAGTTTGGGGTTTTGGTTTAGGGGTCTTCTGGTGTTTTGATTTGAAGCAATCTTCTTTTGGGACATCTTGAGATTTCTATAGTATCTGTTTCTGTAGTAGTGTTGTTCTCTTTCAATGGCTAGGTAGGCCTCTTCCTCGTCTTCCTCGTCTTCTTCTTTATCATCAGAAATTCAGTCGGCTTCTGATTGAGACTTGAGGTTATGTTTAGTTGTCTTAGCTAAGTGTAGTTATGCGAAATCGCTTAAGTCTTTTAATTGATTCTGTATATGCGTGTCATCAATCATGACTTAGTTGTAGCTAAGTTTTTTGTGGTGAGGTTGAGGTACTCTATGTTGCTAACAAAGAGTTTAGTTCGGAGTGTGTGTGTTAAGTTCCGTTAGTATTTAATAGTACCAGTCCTCCTTGTCCACTAAAGGATTGAAGGTTGGTAACCCGAAAGAATTATTATGAGTATATAGCTCTTAGCTGTCTTCTATGATCATATTTTCATTAGAAGATTCACTGCTAGTTTCCCAGCAGTGTTCCCTTTCCCAGTCCTTAGGGACTGAGTTGTGGAGAGGGTTCTAGATAGACTTGGTAAGGATTCGTGCATTATACCCCCAGAGCAAGTTTCTATCTAATTTAATAATATTAAAATTAATAAATTTTGATTAATTTTAACAATTTTCTTAAAGATATTTTGCATTTTATTTTTTATGTTTTACTTGTAATATCATGATTCCTGCATAAATAGTTGTTGTTAAATCTTGAATTATAATTTAATTGTAATTTAGATAATTTATTTCTCACTTTTATGAGATATAACAACCACTCTTTATGCAGGAAACATAATATTACTAGTAAAATCTAAAACAAAAATGCAAAAATTCTTTTAAAATTGATAAAATTAATTAAAATTTATTAATTAGGATTAGGTTAATATGAAAACTAGAAATAGTGATATCTAGGTTTAAATGTTTAATTATAATTATTGTTGTTATTGCTATTATTATTATTAAGCATATATATATATATATATATATATATATATTTTAGTTAGTTTGAATCATTCCTTTTGGCAACATAAATTGCTTAAAATGCATGTCTTTTGCGTTTTTTGTCAAACGGTACTTCTTCAACTGGGGTAGCGACTTTGTCTTCTTGATTCTATATTCCCATCATAGGGTGCTCCTAGTGGTATTGTACCTTATCATCGCATTCCACATCTTGATTTGCCTCTATGGACCCCGACTCATCCTTGGCGCGGCTTTTGTCAGGGTTATCCGTGGGATCATTGTCCCTCACCTGGACCGTTCAGCTTGCCAACCACTGAAACTTCATCACTTAATTTTATTTTTCCGCTTTTTTGAGTTGGTTTTTTCAGGTTTTTTTTTGTTGTCGTCAAGCACTGTATTCATATTTTTTATTTGTAATCAGCTTGACATCTTTGAGCATTGACAACATTTAATAATAATTATTATTAATTTTTATTAACGTAATTACAAAAGATACTTGATCTTTCTATTAAAATCTCTTTAAATTGGCTCAAGAGACATATTTAGTAAATATTGTTAGTTCTTCTAAGATTTTTACGAGTTTAGACAATTAATAAACTTTGAGAAAGAATTTTATGTTGCCCCTCCCTGTGGCCATTACCATTATCTTTAAATTATCAGATTTCTCAATTTCCTTAAAGCATTTTAGAATTCTCTCTAGTTGATCCTTACTTTTCACATTGATAAAAATATCATCTGCGAAGTAGCTTGCCTTACTTTATTAGAGAAGTTAGTTTTCTGTTGTGAGTATATTGCATCTTGGAGGTAAATGATATATTGCATAAGGAATAGTCTACAACCTGAGACTACTCCTTTTGGTATTTGGAACTCCTCCTCTTCTAAGTGCGTTTTGTTATTTCTGATATAGTTCAATGATTAGCTTAACTATTCTATTTTCTGATTCAGTGTTAATCCAATGCTCTAATTTGCCAATTAGTCTGTCATTTCATACTGAATTGTAGGCTTTTTACTGGTCTGTAAAAACATATGCTTCTATCTATTTGATTTTTCTTATTAATTCCTTAATGTGATCTAGAAGTCTCATTAGATTAATATGTGTACTTTTGCTCTCTTCGAAGCCGCTTTGAAAGTTCTCAGTTTCTAGTAGTTAGATCATTTCTGTTCGGAGTTTGGTCAGAACTTGTTCCTCTATCTTGCTAAGGTAAAAGTTTACTACTAATAGCCCTGTGTTTTCTATTTCCTGATAATAGTTTTCTTGAATCTTACTTAAGAATATTAGCCTTCCCTCCTTAATATATTAGGATATTCTCTGGGAGATTTGCCATTCATATATTTTCTTAAAAACTGTCCTGCATAACTAGTCTGACTTAGTTACCATCAAACCCATCGCACCCAGTTGCTTTATTAAAGTTACATTCACCTATACTCTTATCAACATCGTCTTCGTTGCAGAACTCTTATCCATTTGCTTCACTCTTAATTATTGTGTATCTTAGTTTCTTTAATGGTACTTTACTCTCTCTGTTGTCCTTAAAAGAATCGTTGTAGTAAAACCCCATGAGAATCTATTTAATGAATTGTGGTTATAAATTATGATAAAGAAATAAATCAAATTTAATTGTAATTAGTTCAATATTAGCTGTTTACTCAAAGAAGTGAATTATAATACAATCTATTTCTAATATTAACATTTATTTATTTAGAATATCTCAGTATTATTAATTTTTACCTTCTTCTTACATCCCACATTGTTACACTGATATTAAAAAACTAACATTTTCTCTAAACTTGTTGAAGTAGTTTATTCTTAGTAGTTATATTTCAGCTTTCTGATAAAGCCATTTTCTTTATGAATTAAGAATTTTATTTTGTATTTTATAATAAGTATATAGAGTCTCCCATCTTTAATTTGATTATTTTTTGAAAGATAATGAAATGAATAAAGTATGGATATATAAAATTTGAGAAAACAGATTTAAAAGAATGATTAAACTATTGAACTGTAATTTTATCAAATACTCCTGATGGTAAAATTTAGGTATTACTGTATAATGATTTAGGATTCAATTCCTTTGATATACTATCTTTTTAATATACTGCTAGATAAATTAGATTATAATGTTAAGCTATAAAACTGATTTTTAATTAAGATATATCAATTTACCTTATATAATTGATTTTACTCTTTAAAATTAAACTACTTGCTACTCTCCGATTTAAACTGTTACCTCTTTTATAGTTATACCTTTAATTGGTTGGTTTATTTTAGGTCTTTAGTTTGTCTTTTAACTAGGTTGAAAAAATGTTTCTCTCTAGATAATGTTCCATAATGGCTTCATTCAACTGTTCTCTGGTATCTTAGAATATGTTATTCTCTACAGTGAGTTCTTTTTGTACTGTCCATAGTGGGAGTTATTAATACCAGTTCTTTGTTTTGCTCTATCTCTCTAGCTTCTCTTCAAAGCATTTTCTTATCGGCTGTTCAAGCTCGTCATCTTTTAGTATACTCTATGAATGTTTTCCAACATTGCTTCATACTTTTGTTATCCCTATGGTCTTTTATATGTCGATTATGTTAGAATTTAATATTCAATTTTACCATGATTAATTTGTGGTCAATTAATCTCAATTGAGCCAGCTCCCATGTTATATTCTCTGTACAAGAGAATATTTGGTCCAGTTGGTTTCCTTAGATGAGAGTGCTCACTCCTTCTTGTAATCAGTCAAAATAGTGTAATACAAAATACTTAAATATATTAAATTATAAATTAAAGACAATAGAAGCATTATAAAGATTATTTATTAGAAAATTGTTTGATCAAGAATATAATTATAAATTATTAAAGACATGATTATTTTTTAATATATTTGTTTTTGCTACTTAAGCATATTTTATATATTTATATTTTTAATGATATATTAAAGTATGTTTATTAACAATAACAATTAAAAGTTTCCTTTTAATATAAATTAAATATAGTTTACTCATAAAAAATATTCACTATATTTTTCAAATATATTACTAGAAAAGTAACAAATTATAAAAATGAATGAAATTCTATGCATAAAATAAATTATTTAACTTAAATGAAATACTTTGAATAAACAAACTTTCTTAATAGTAGAGAAGTAAATTGATGAATATAAAAAATTATAATTATAATTATAAATTTTTAATATATAAGAAATGGGCGATAGTAGTAGGGATATACTTGCGCCCACATTTATTATAATTTAAAATAAATCAAGTTAACATTTAAAAAATAAATTTAATAATATTTTGATAATGATTAATTAATAACTTCATTGTATTTTAAGAATCTAAGTATTCAATTTTTACCACTATTTCGATTAAATGAGCCTTCCTTAAATAGTCTTATACATAAATCTTTATGGCGGTAGTTAAAATCGCTCATTATAATTATCTTTTGACTTTTGCATTTTTATTTAATTGATTTAATCATTAAAATCAATCTCTTTTGGAGTTCTCTGATTTCATTGTTCCAGAATGGCGGTGTGCAAATTGCAATAATATGCAGTGGAAATCCTTCCAAATTGAGTATATTCCACACTAAGAATTGTTCCAATGTCTTTTTTGTTCTCATTTAATACTTCCCATTGTTAAGCACGAGTACCTCACCTCTCCTTGCTAGTTGCGGCTTCGTTTTTTTAATGATGTTCGCTCCTATAGTCTTTTTCAGAGAAGTTTCTTAAACATCAATGAATTCGGGTTTCCTTCATTCTAGTTCTTTCATTATCTGATCTTAATTAAGCTTGGAACTCATTACTCTAACATTTTGTGGATCAATGTTAAGTTCAAGCATTTGCGCCGAAATCTGCCTTTTGCTGTTTATAGCATGAGACCTCCATTTACTCCTTTGATTCTCGGCAAATCTTTCATTTGCTCTAGCCCATCCTTCTACCTCTCTAACTGATTGATAAAAATGAAGTAGGCGGCTATAGCAAACAGCTTTGATGTTTTCCATGTTTTTATAATTATTACTATCAATATAGGACTTTTGGTTATTAGGTCTGACTTATTGAACTAACTTTTGAATGATTAAAATAATCTTTGATGTTTTTCTATGTTGCTGGTTTTGATTTCTCGCAGTCTTCCATGTACGTTGGTAGCTACCGTCTATGAGGTTTACCTTTGTTTTCGCTTTCCATCTAGTTCCTGCTTTCTGTCTGCTTATTTAATTTTTTAATTTATAATTTTATATAACTTACTAATAAACATTAGGAACTATATAAGTTCTTTAATGCTGAACTTGTCCGATAAATCTCCTAGATAATAATATTTAACTCGGCTTTTTTTTATTAATTTTAATAATTAATTGCCTATTTAACTGATGAACTTCTTTTTAAATGATATTATATCTTCATTTGATTTTCCTTAGTCAATTAGGCATTTTAAAACTTCAGACTAATGCATAAGTTTAAAAAGTGACTTGCTTAAGCTTTCTTTCTCAACATAAGAGATAAGTTCTGGATAGTAAAGGGTTTAAAATTGCTATTAATTTATCACAACCATATTGCTGTATAAATATGAAAAAGATAAGCAAAAGCGTAATTGGTTTGTGATTAATTCAAAAGTTATGGAATAAAGATCATTTTTGTAAGGAATTAGATTTTAAGGGCCCTATTGAGATGGAGATTAATTTACTTATCATTTAAATCCTTTTTTTAATATAAAATTATCATTCCTTCAGCATTTTTATTTTTCATCATTATTTTATCAAAGGTAAGAGAGATTAATGAAATTTTAAATTAACTGCATTATATTGAATGGGAAATATAAAATGTTGAAGAAATTAGAATAGAGTAGTACATAAGTGCTCTCACATTATAAAATCATTAATATGAATATTAATGTTCTAGTTTTAAATTAAAAATTAATTGAATGATGGCCTTTAAAAAAGCATGACTTCAACAATTCTTCACAAGGAATAGAGACTATGAATAAATACTAGTCCCACTTCAGAAGGATACAGCCCAATCCTGTGTAATTGTTAAGTGATTCCTCACTGAAGTAAAAGACTTCAGATTAAAGTGCAACAAATCTGATAAAGCTATAAAACAATTTAAAACTTGAACGAAAAAATGATCAAAGATAAGATCAGAGGAGATGTTGCAATAAACGATACACTAGTGGAAATTGAAAAAGAGTTCTAAGTAATGACTATCACCTGTATATTATATCAAACATTGCTAAAAAAGGATATAAATTTCTCAGATTAACAGAGGAAGGGAAAAGAATATTAAGAGTAGGAGCTGAAATCATTAAAGTGATAAGGTTCGAAGACATCATTAAAGATGCAATGACATCGGCAAGCACATTAGTACTTGATAACATTATGAATGAATAAATCATTCAATAATTCAATACCCATTAGGTATGAAAATCAATGGAAAAAAAACTAAGGAGAAGCATATAAGATAGTTATTAACAGCCTAAAAGACCATGTAGATGGATTGGTGAAATCCATAAACGTCCAGATTATAAACCCAATGAAAGAAAGCTTAATTTAATTGGAATAAACAATGTTAAATGGTGACAAGCAGGATATGCCAGTCAGGAAGGAAGCCTACAAATAAGATCTAGAATTTAACTGTTTATAGGTTATTATCATATATATATATATATTAATGAATATAAATCATCTCTTTCGCGTCATCATCCTTGTCTTTGATGTTACGTACTTTGTTGGCATGTTTTATTAGTTCTTAAACATACCCCGGCCATAGTGTTCCTAGCACCCCATAGAAATATTTTCTATTTGGAACCTCTTAGTAGTCTTCATAAAAGTTCATATATTTCATTATTTCTGGGTCGTCTTTAACTTGCAAGAAAACTTTTTCGACTGCTAGCTCAGAGTAGTATGGAACATTGAAGACCATAACATTCGCGGTTTTAAAGGAGTTCTTTTTCTCCGGATAGGAATTCTTTCAAAAATCTGAGTGTAACATGGGAGTCAGCTGGAAGAGAGTACCCCTCTATAATCTCAATAATAATATAATCTACTTACTGTTAAATTTTAGGTAGGTAATAAAGTCACTCCGGGATCTAAATTTAGACTGAAGCTCTCTCATGTCATGGCCCCTCACATTTTCTTGATTCATTATAGTCTTTTAAGTATTTTTAATTCGCTTAAGTAAATACTTTTTAATTTTCAGACCTGAATTATATAGTCAGACCCTGAATCCTGAATCTGTGATGAAATTCAGTTTAAAAAGCTCATGGCACCATACTGCTCAGAAAAACGTTCCATTAATTAATTTAGCTATAATTAAAATGTTTAAGTAAATTATGAATAGATAATAACAAAACTTTAAATTTATAAATAAAACTTGAATGATGATTATTATTTGAATCTATTGTATAATTTAAGAATTAATTTTTTAATTTTAAAAAGTGTAAATTATCAAGTTATTATTATTTAATGTTTAGTTAGTCATTAAGTTTGTTATTTAATAGTTGAGGTATTATTTTATTGATGGTTCTCTACCCCCACTTTTAATAATATTGAATTAAATGGATATTATAATTTCAATATAAACACTTAAGAGTGGGGCTAACCTCAAATTAATAGACTAATATATTTTAAAAAAAAATTAAATAAATAAAATGTTTATTGCAAGAATATACTCACTAATATCTATGTTACTTTACATTGCTGTCTTCATCGCAGGATTTATAATGAACGATTAATTCAATCATATCAAGGATTTAATATTATGGAAAAGCGTAAAAATCTATTAACATTTTTGCTGTGGTATAACTTATTCATTATAGGATTGTTCTCATTTTAGTTTTTGGGATTTTAAATTCTTATAGTTTTTTTGAATTTTCTCTTATTAATTGGGATTTATTATATTTTATAAATATTGGCCTTATGCCCTGGCATAATTGTTAAGGTGGCTGGAATCTTAGGAGCAATTCGAGCATTAACAATTTGCTCAGGGGCTAACCAATATTTAATAAATATAATAAATCAATTAATAAGAGAAAATTCAAAAAATATAAGAATTAAAATCAAAACTAAAATGGGGAGGAAACAAATCTATGAGATTGTTGATTCCACAAGCCAGGTGCCCTGTTCTTATTGTGAGAAAAAATATGACGCAGGCTGTTCAATCCGGTCACACATCAGTTAAAAACACAAGGAGCTCAACGATTAGCAAAAGAGAGCAGAGTTAGATAAAAAAATGTAATGCTAGTATTGCCTGGAAAAGTTTGATAGAACCAGTAACTGCTCAAGGCACGAGAAAAACTGCGCATGGAACATAATTCACGAGCAAAACTTAGAGAAGAGAAAATATACAAATGATTTAATGGGGTAATACTAAGGACCAAAGATAGTAACTATGAAAGTACCTGGTGGACAAGAATGGCAAATTATTAAGCAAAGAGTTCAAAAAATGGTTTATAAACCTAACTAATCCAGTTCTTTACGAGGGTGACGTCTTGGATTTAAAGATGTGGCAACAAATTGCAGAGGATGTGCTTAAAAAACATGGCAAGCTCTATGAAGTTATTGTTATCGATCCTCCATGGAAACTTAAATAAGGCCTGCCGTACCCCACCCTTACTGATAAATAAATATTAGAACTTCCCATGCACTTGGTGTAAGAGAGAGGAATTATAATTCTGTGGATAGTCAACTAAAAAAAAGAACTGGCAAGAGAGTTTTAAAAGGTTCATGGCTAAAAAGAAGTGGACTAGTGTGAATGGGTAAAGCTCACAAAAAATGGGGTCCTTTATCCTGGGTGGGGTAAGTATTCTTCGCATTGCAACGAGTCATTCCTAATTGGTATAAAAGGGGAAATCCAAGATATTGTGCAGTTTCATAAAGCAAAGTCAGTCATGTTTGAGGCAGTTCAAGGTCACTCTCAAAAACCGAGCAAAATTTACTATTTTATTCAAACAATCGCTCCTAATAGACTAAATTTAGAAATATTTGCTTAGAAAAACAATATAAGAAAGGGTTATAGCAGCTTTAGCAACAGACTGAGATGAGTGAGTATGTATATTAAGACTATTTGTGTGTTTTAAGTATATGTCTTGTTTTAAATAATAAATTAAAAGTTTAAATTAAAATCATATTGATTTCTTGGATAGAGAATTCTATGAAATATGGCACAATATGATTGACTGAGTTAATAAAATCATTAGATGGTTCTTCAAAAAAACACAGTAACCTCTTGAGTAAATAGTGAAAAAAGATAGTATGGAATCGAAGTAAAGATTAAATACGAATTTAATAGAGACAAATATATATTCCGATAAGTAGTAATAAATGCTTAAAAAACATGAAAAAGTGATGACCCTAGAAAGACCATCAATCAAATATACATCAATCTACCCTCAAATAAACCCTTGCTTAAAACAAGAGAGTAGACAAAGTGACTATCGTAAAAAAGCCACTTCTACCAATAAAAGAAGAATATGAAGAAGAAGAAGAAGAAGAAGAAGAAGAAGAAGAAGAAGAAGGCATAGGTATTAACATCCATGAAGTACTAGAATAAGAGGAGGATGAGGAATCATTCTCAGACAGAGACAGCTAATACTCATAAAAAAGAAGAGAGTGAAAGTGAGGATGGCGATTAAGACTAGTAAGGTAAAAAACTATGACTAGACTTAAACAAGAAGAGGAAAGGAAAAACGAGGAAGAATATTACGAGAAAATGCAAAGATATGCTTCTCGACATGCATAAAGAGCTAGTCAAATAGGATGACGAAAGTCCAATTGAAATAAAAAAGCAAGAACCCCTAGATATAATGTACTAAAATATTAAAATAAATATATGCGTGGAATAGGAAGAGGAGGAAAGTATTGATAATATACCTCAGTTGAAGACGATAACCTTGAATATGACGAAGAAGATGACTGAAATCAGTCCTGACCATAGTTTGAATAATTATTAAAATTATGAATAATATACACCATTTTATTAATGTATGCTAAGAGTGTAGAACCTTAGCTCATCTGCACTATAATTTACCAAAACTTAAAATTAATATTAATGTTCTCATAATATAAGATATTATTCTTATTCTTATTATTATTTTTTATATAAGTAATTTCATTTACAATAAAGCATTTTAACAAAAGTATGCTTAATTAGTTATATTTTAATTTGCGATAAAAACTGTGACATTAGTCAGTAAATAAAAACATCTTGAGTGCATGATTAAATATTATGTTTTATAATCGATAAACCATTAAAGTTATCATTATCTTTATAAGCGTAAGCAATGTTCCTATCAATTATAATTGATACTTATTCTAAAACAAGATCTTACAAAGGTTTGTGAATAAACTAGTAGCAATGTGAGTATAAAGTCTTAACCTGATAGAGTAATGTCGAGAATATTTTTTGAGTTTTACATTAGTTAAGAGAAATGATATCTCTCATAAAAATACACAAGAAGCCATACTACTCACAATAGAGATAATTTATAATTATTAAATCAATAAAGTATAATTGATAAATAAATTGTATAATATAAATTATCTTTAAGATTATATTATAAGCTTGAATACAGAGTGCTGTTAGTGTGAGAAGGATATGAAATCTAAAAATTATTCATAACTAATTCATTTTTATATGTTTATCATGTAAATTCTGATAATCATCTGGTTTTTTGTAGCATTTCTATACTCAGCAGTTACATCAATTTGAAATAAAATAAAGTCGCACGAAAGAAATAAATATGAGACAAAAATAAGGATAAAATTATCAACGCTGGCAATGAAAAAATTGCATATAAATTACTACACATTGAGCATTAATATAAAATATTGCAACTAGATGATGAAAAAGGTGATAGGACCAAAGCAGTCCAAATTTTAATTCATACCTGGTAAAGGTATGCTTATTTTGATGCGAGAAGGTGTTTAATCGAGTCATAGTGTAGTCTATGGAACAAAGACTTCTCTATAAATAGGTCAAAGTCAAAAAAAAAAACTAGAAAAGAAGGTTTGAAAAAGGCATCATCATTTAAGTTCAAAGATTTGAAGGTGCAAACCTGCTATTCAATGACAAAATAAGATAAAAAGCACTTCATACAGTCCTATCAAGCTAAGTAAAAAACTCTTTCAAAGTTGTCTCAGAACTATGAGAGCCTTGGAAAGATCCTAAACCTTTCCTTATCAAGGTAAGACAGCTTCTTTCACACTAGAATACCTTATTTGGAAGGGATTTATCTCTAGATCCCCTTTAAAATACCTAAACAAAGATTTACCTAATATAAACAAAAACTCACTATCTGGAAGTGCAATTAACTATTACAACGAAGCTAAAATTATATTCCTAAATAAGAATCTATGATAACCTTGACGATGTTATGAAAGCACTTAAAAAAAATAAACTATATAAAGATAATATAGAATGTAATATGTATATTTTCCAAAATGTTTAAAGAAAGCAAACAATTAATATAACGAAAAAAGAAAATAGGAAAACTTCTCTATCACGAAACTAAAAATACAAAACAGAAAAAAATAATTTAGATGCATTAAAATAATAATGACAAAAACAAAAAAAATCTCTAATAACAGATACAGAAATAAAATAAGCATTAGACGACTATAAATGTTGTCAAGATTGATAGCTCAATATCAAAGGTGAAAAACATAGTCATATCAAAACTAATAAAAGAATCACAGATGATTTCTTCGAATAAGGCTCGCCGTGAACTACATTTCTAGTAGTGGCAGTGTTCAATCCGACCTTGTTTGACTTTCCCTGGAATTGGACCAGGATCCCTAAAAATTGGGATTTTGGAGATTTTCAAATAAAAAATTAATTTTTTCCGATTTTTCGAATTTCGATGAAAATTGACCCAAAATGGACTGAAATCTACTTTCAAAAATCAACCATAATTTCTTTTTCTTTACGAGTTGAGAGAGCTGCGGCATGTGGAAATGTTTGGAAAAGGATTCTTAAAGCGTAAGAATACAATAGAAACATAAACAGATGTGAGGATGACCTCGTATATGGCAGTTGAAGTTTGACCAGAGATGCAAGGAATTTTTATTATAAGAGGGAATTTACAAGTGCCCCAAGAGCCACGATGCCATGTGACATTTCGATTCTATATCATTTCTTCGAATAAGGCTCGCCGTGAACTACATTTCTAGTAGTGGCAGTGTTCAATCCGACCTTGTTTGACTTTCCCTGGAATTGGACCAGGATCCCTAAAAATTGGGATTTTGGAGATTTTCAAATAAAAAATTAATTTTTTCCGATTTTTCGAATTTCGATGAAAATTGACCCAAAATGGACTGAAATCTACTTTCAAAAATCAACCATAATTTCTTTTTCTTTACGAGTTGAGAGAGCTGCGGCATGTGGAAATGTTTGGAAAAGGATTCTTAAAGCGTAAGAATACAATAGAAACATAAACAGATGTGAGGATGACCTCGTATATGGCAGTTGAAGTTTGACCAGAGATGCAAGGAATTTTTATTATAAGAGGGAATTTACAAGTGCCCCAAGAGCCACGATGCCATGTGACATTTCGATTCTATATCATTTCTTCGAATAAGGCTCGCCGTGAACTACATTTCTAGTAGTGGCAGTGTTCAATCCGACCTTGTTTGACTTTCCCTGGAATTGGACCAGGATCCCTAAAAATTGGGATTTTGGAGATTTTCAAATAAAAAATTAATTTTTTCCGATTTTTCGAATTTCGATGAAAATTGACCCAAAATGGACTGAAATCTACTTTCAAAAATCAACCATAATTTCTTTTTCTTTACGAGTTGAGAGAGCTGCGGCATGTGGAAATGTTTGGAAAAGGATTCTTAAAGCGTAAGAATACAATAGAAACATAAACAGATGTGAGGATGACCTCGTATATGGCAGTTGAAGTTTGACCAGAGATGCAAGGAATTTTTATTATAAGAGGGAATTTACAAGTGCCCCAAGAGCCACGATGCCATGTGACATTTCGATTCTATATCATTTCTTCGAATAAGGCTCGCCGTGAACTACATTTCTAGTAGTGGCAGTGTTCAATCCGACCTTGTTTGACTTTCCCTGGAATTGGACCAGGATCCCTAAAAATTGGGATTTTGGAGATTTTCAAATAAAAAATTAATTTTTTCCGATTTTTCGAATTTCGATGAAAATTGACCCAAAATGGACTGAAATCTACTTTCAAAAATCAACCATAATTTCTTTTTCTTTACGAGTTGAGAGAGCTGCGACATGTGGAAATGTTTGGAAAAGGATTCTTAAAGCGTAAGAATACAATAGAAACAAGAACCGATGTGAGGATGACCTCGAATATGGCAGTTGAAGTTTGACTAGAAAAGCAAGGAATTTTTATTATAAGAGGGAATTTACAAGTGCCCCAAGAGCCACGATGCCATGTGACATTTCGATTCTATATCATTTCTTCGAATAAGGCTCGCCGTGAACTACATTTCTAGTAGTGGCAGTGTTCAATCCGACCTTGTTTGACTTTCCCTGGAATTGGACCAGGATCCCTAAAAATTGGGATTTTGGAGATTTTCAAATAAAAAATTAATTTTTTCCGATTTTTCGAATTTCGATGAAAATTGACCCAAAATGGACTGAAATCTACTTTCAAAAATCAACCATAATTTCTTTTTCTTTACGAGTTGAGAGAGCTGCGGCATGTGGAAATGTTTGGAAAAGGATTCTTAAAGCGTAAGAATACAATAGAAACATAAACAGATGTGAGGATGACCTCGTATATGGCAGTTGAAGTTTGACCAGAGATGCAAGGAATTTTTATTATAAGAGGGAATTTACAAGTGCCCCAAGAGCCACGATGCCATGTGACATTTCGATTCTATATCATTTCTTCGAATAAGGCTCGCCGTGAACTACATTTCTAGTAGTGGCAGTGTTCAATCCGACCTTGTTTGACTTTCCCTGGAATTGGACCAGGATCCCTAAAAATTGGGATTTTGGAGATTTTCAAATAAAAAATTAATTTTTTCCGATTTTTCGAATTTCGATGAAAATTGACCCAAAATGGACTGAAATCTACTTTCAAAAATCAACCATAATTTCTTTTTCTTTACGAGTTGAGAGAGCTGCGGCATGTGGAAATGTTTGGAAAAGGATTCTTAAAGCGTAAGAATACAATAGAAACATAAACAGATGTGAGGATGACCTCGTATATGGCAGTTGAAGTTTGACCAGAGATGCAAGGAATTTTTATTATAAGAGGGAATTTACAAGTGCCCCAAGAGCCACGATGCCATGTGACATTTCGATTCTATATCATTTCTTCGAATAAGGCTCGCCGTGAACTACATTTCTAGTAGTGGCAGTGTTCAATCCGACCTTGTTTGACTTTCCCTGGAATTGGACCAGGATCCCTAAAAATTGGGATTTTGGAGATTTTCAAATAAAAAATTAATTTTTTCCGATTTTTCGAATTTCGATGAAAATTGACCCAAAATGGACTGAAATCTACTTTCAAAAATCAACCATAATTTCTTTTTCTTTACGAGTTGAGAGAGCTGCGGCATGTGGAAATGTTTGGAAAAGGATTCTTAAAGCGTAAGAATACAATAGAAACATAAACAGATGTGAGGATGACCTCGTATATGGCAGTTGAAGTTTGACCAGAGATGCAAGGAATTTTTATTATAAGAGGGAATTTACAAGTGCCCCAAGAGCCACGATGCCATGTGACATTTCGATTCTATATCATTTCTTCGAATAAGGCTCGCCGTGAACTACATTTCTAGTAGTGGCAGTGTTCAATCCGACCTTGTTTGACTTTCCCTGGAATTGGACCAGGATCCCTAAAAATTGGGATTTTGGAGATTTTCAAATAAAAAATTAATTTTTTCCGATTTTTCGAATTTCGATGAAAATTGACCCAAAATGGACTGAAATCTACTTTCAAAAATCAACCATAATTTCTTTTTCTTTACGAGTTGAGAGAGCTGCGGCATGTGGAAATGTTTGGAAAAGGATTCTTAAAGCGTAAGAATACAATAGAAACATAAACAGATGTGAGGATGACCTCGTATATGGCAGTTGAAGTTTGACCAGAGATGCAAGGAATTTTTTATTATAAGAGGGAATTTACAAGTGCCCCAAGAGCCACGATGCCATGTGACATTTCGATTCTATATCATTTCTTCGAATAAGGCTCGCCGTGAACTACATTTCTAGTAGTGGCAGTGTTCAATCCGACCTTGTTTGACTTTCCCTGGAATTGGACCAGGATCCCTAAAAATTGGGATTTTGGAGATTTTCAAATAAAAAATTAATTTTTTCCGATTTTTCGAATTTCGATGAAAATTGACCCAAAATGGACTGAAATCTACTTTCAAAAATCAACCATAATTTCTTTTTCTTTACGAGTTGAGAGAGCTGCGGCATGTGGAAATGTTTGGAAAAGGATTCTTAAAGCGTAAGAATACAATAGAAACATAAACAGATGTGAGGATGACCTCGTATATGGCAGTTGAAGTTTGACCAGAGATGCAAGGAATTTTTATTATAAGAGGGAATTTACAAGTGCCCCAAGAGCCACGATGCCATGTGACATTTCGATTCTATATCATTTCTTCGAATAAGGCTCGCCGTGAACTACATTTCTAGTAGTGGCAGTGTTCAATCCGACCTTGTTTGACTTTCCCTGGAATTGGACCAGGATCCCTAAAAATTGGGATTTTGGAGATTTTCAAATAAAAAATTAATTTTTTCCGATTTTTCGAATTTCGATGAAAATTGACCCAAAATGGACTGAAATCTACTTTCAAAAATCAACCATAATTTCTTTTTCTTTACGAGTTGAGAGAGCTGCGGCATGTGGAAATGTTTGGAAAAGGATTCTTAAAGCGTAAGAATACAATAGAAACATAAACAGATGTGAGGATGACCTCGTATATGGCAGTTGAAGTTTGACCAGAGATGCAAGGAATTTTTATTATAAGAGGGAATTTACAAGTGCCCCAAGAGCCACGATGCCATGTGACATTTCGATTCTATATCATTTCTTCGAATAAGGCTCGCCGTGAACTACATTTCTAGTAGTGGCAGTGTTCAATCCGACCTTGTTTGACTTTCCCTGGAATTGGACCAGGATCCCTAAAAATTGGGATTTTGGAGATTTTCAAATAAAAAATTAATTTTTTCCGATTTTTCGAATTTCGATGAAAATTGACCCAAAATGGACTGAAATCTACTTTCAAAAATCAACCATAATTTCTTTTTCTTTACGAGTTGAGAGAGCTGCGGCATGTGGAAATGTTTGGAAAAGGATTCTTAAAGCGTAAGAATACAATAGAAACATAAACAGATGTGAGGATGACCTCGTATATGGCAGTTGAAGTTTGACCAGAGATGCAAGGAATTTTTATTATAAGAGGGAATTTACAAGTGCCCCAAGAGCCACGATGCCATGTGACATTTCGATTCTATATCATTTCTTCGAATAAGGCTCGCCGTGAACTACATTTCTAGTAGTGGCAGTGTTCAATCCGACCTTGTTTGACTTTCCCTGGAATTGGACCAGGATCCCTAAAAATTGGGATTTTGGAGATTTTCAAATAAAAAATTAATTTTTTCCGATTTTTCGAATTTCGATGAAAATTGACCCAAAATGGACTGAAATCTACTTTCAAAAATCAACCATAATTTCTTTTTCTTTACGAGTTGAGAGAGCTGCGGCATGTGGAAATGTTTGGAAAAGGATTCTTAAAGCGTAAGAATACAATAGAAACATAAACAGATGTGAGGATGACCTCGTATATGGCAGTTGAAGTTTGACCAGAGATGCAAGGAATTTTTACTATAAGAGGGAATTTACAAGTGCCCCAAGAGCCACGATGCCATGTGACATTTCGATTCTATATCATTTCTTCGAATAAGGCTCGCCGTGAACTACATTTCTAGTAGTGGCAGTGTTCAATCCGACCTTGTTTGACTTTCCCTGGAATTGGACCAGGATCCCTAAAAATTGGGATTTTGGAGATTTTCAAATAAAAAATTAATTTTTTCCGATTTTTCGAATTTCGATGAAAATTGACCCAAAATGGACTGAAATCTACTTTCAAAAATCAACCATAATTTCTTTTTCTTTACGAGTTGAGAGAGCTGCGGCATGTGGAAATGTTTGGAAAAGGATTCTTAAAGCGTAAGAATACAATAGAAACATAAACAGATGTGAGGATGACCTCGTATATGGCAGTTGAAGTTTGACCAGAGATGCAAGGAATTTTTATTATAAGAGGGAATTTACAAGTGCCCCAAGAGCCACGATGCCATGTGACATTTCGATTCTATATCATTTCTTCGAATAAGGCTCGCCGTGAACTACATTTCTAGTAGTGGCAGTGTTCAATCCGACCTTGTTTGACTTTCCCTGGAATTGGACCAGGATCCCTAAAAATTGGGATTTTGGAGATTTTCAAATAAAAAATTAATTTTTTCCGATTTTTCGAATTTCGATGAAAATTGACCCAAAATGGACTGAAATCTACTTTCAAAAATCAACCATAATTTCTTTTTCTTTACGAGTTGAGAGAGCTGCGGCATGTGGAAATGTTTGGAAAAGGATTCTTAAAGCGTAAGAATACAATAGAAACATAAACAGATGTGAGGATGACCTCGTATATGGCAGTTGAAGTTTGACCAGAGATGCAAGGAATTTTTATTATAAGAGGGAATTTACAAGTGCCCCAAGAGCCACGATGCCATGTGACATTTCGATTCTATATCATTTCTTCGAATAAGGCTCGCCGTGAACTACATTTCTAGTAGTGGCAGTGTTCAATCCGACCTTGTTTGACTTTCCCTGGAATTGGACCAGGATCCCTAAAAATTGGGATTTTGGAGATTTTCAAATAAAAAATTAATTTTTTCCGATTTTTCGAATTTCGATGAAAATTGACCCAAAATGGACTGAAATCTACTTTCAAAAATCAACCATAATTTCTTTTTCTTTACGAGTTGAGAGAGCTGCGGCATGTGGAAATGTTTGGAAAAGGATTCTTAAAGCGTAAGAATACAATAGAAACATAAACAGATGTGAGGATGACCTCGTATATGGCAGTTGAAGTTTGACCAGAGATGCAAGGAATTTTTATTATAAGAGGGAATTTACAAGTGCCCCAAGAGCCACGATGCCATGTGACATTTCGATTCTATATCATTTCTTCGAATAAGGCTCGCCGTGAACTACATTTCTAGTAGTGGCAGTGTTCAATCCGACCTTGTTTGACTTTCCCTGGAATTGGACCAGGATCCCTAAAAATTGGGATTTTGGAGATTTTCAAATAAAAAATTAATTTTTTCCGATTTTTCGAATTTCGATGAAAATTGACCCAAAATGGACTGAAATCTACTTTCAAAAATCAACCATAATTTCTTTTTCTTTACGAGTTGAGAGAGCTGCGACATGTGGAAATGTGTGGAAAAGGATTCTTAAAGCGTAAGAATACAATAGAAACAAAAACAGAGGAGAGGATGACCTCGAATATGGCAGTTGAAGTTTGACCAGAAAAGCAAGGAATTTTTATTATAAGAGGGAATTTACAAGTGCCCCAAGAGCCACGATGCCATGTGACATTTCGATTCTATATCATTTCTTCGAATAAGGCTCGCCGTGAACTACATTTCTAGTAGTGGCAGTGTTCAATCCGACCTTGTTTGACTTTCCCTGGAATTGGACCAGGATCCCTAAAAATTGGGATTTTGGAGATTTTCAAATAAAAAATTAATTTTTTCCGATTTTTCGAATTTCGATGAAAATTGACCCAAAATGGACTGAAATCTACTTTCAAAAATCAACCATAATTTCTTTTTCTTTACGAGTTGAGAGAGCTGCGGCATGTGGAAATGTTTGGAAAAGGATTCTTAAAGCGTAAGAATACAATAGAAACATAAACAGATGTGAGGATGACCTCGTATATGGCAGTTGAAGTTTGACCAGAGATGCAAGGAATTTTTATTATAAGAGGGAATTTACAAGTGCCCCAAGAGCCACGATGCCATGTGACATTTCGATTCTATATCATTTCTTCGAATAAGGCTCGCCGTGAACTACATTTCTAGTAGTGGCAGTGTTCAATCCGACCTTGTTTGACTTTCCCTGGAATTGGACCAGGATCCCTAAAAATTGGGATTTTGGAGATTTTCAAATAAAAAATTAATTTTTTCCGATTTTTCGAATTTCGATGAAAATTGACCCAAAATGGACTGAAATCTACTTTCAAAAATCAACCATAATTTCTTTTTCTTTACGAGTTGAGAGAGCTGCGGCATGTGGAAATGTTTGGAAAAGGATTCTTAAAGCGTAAGAATACAATAGAAACATAAACAGATGTGAGGATGACCTCGTATATGGCAGTTGAAGTTTGACCAGAGATGCAAGGAATTTTTACTATAAGAGGGAATTTACAAGTGCCTATTATTTGATTTAAGAAGGACTTAATAAGTTTATAAAATTATGGTTCAAGAATATATCAATTCAGATTCAATCCGTTAAATTATACTACTCTAAATTACTAATATTATATAAGAAACTTTTGTGAATACAGTTAATTATTACGCTAAATTGTATTTTAAATCGAATTTATATAATTTGGATATGATAATTACTTTGAGACTGATGATTTAATGAATTTCTACACATGTTTTTTTTTTGAAATCTTTTTTTTAAGAAATAAGTTTTTAGGATGTTAACCTTACTTACCTTCTCCTTTACTTTGACATGTAAGTCTTTAATATAGACGCTAGAAGAATTAATTCTATATTTATCAATGAATCCTTTATATCCCTAAAATCAAAATATTAGCAGGACATAGAATCAAAAACTTCTACATTTAGATTTAAAATACCATTAAAATGGAGCTTAAATACATAGACATAAATTAACATGCTCAATTCATTCTTAAATGGATACAATGCTGGAATTATCAGGAAACTGAGACAGAGGCGGAAAGTTTGATTAATTACTTTCCAATTAGGGCTCGACCCTTAACATATTAATACTCGTAGCACCTCTAAGTCTAGATATGAGTTAATTATTATTATTCATTATTTATAATAGGAATTTGATAAATTTAAATTTATAATTATAAGTTAAATTTAGAACAGATTTAATTGAGGAAGATAGCGATATACTTTCACAAAACTCTTTTAAGTTTCTTTTTAGAAATCTTTTATATATTTAATACTTTTCAACAATAGAATAGACTCAGATGGCTTTAGAAGGGACTTGAGAAATGAACAGAGAGAGGTTGTCAAGGAACACTGATAGACAAAGTTAGATTTGAAGAATACTGGAATAATGACAGAGCTGTGTGATGGCTTTCATTTTCATTTCTACCAAAAAAGTATTTAATTGTTGTTCATTTAATTTGTAAAACCTTATACTTTCCACAAAATTTTTCATAATTATTAGTTATTACCAATCAAGGAAATAACTTCTAAATAAATAGAAAAAGCTAAAAATATTTCAGAAGTAATGAATAATTAGAGTAATCAATACAGTCCATGACATTTTTAATTATCATGGTTTTAACAGAATGTTGAATGGATTAAGTAGGATGAATAGAACACTTTTGATGTTATTAGAGATAAATTGTTGACTGAGTTTTGAACTATTTTTATTCATGGTAAACCTGGCACTGGGAAATCTGTTCTCTGCAGTAAATTAAAGTAACATTTTCGTGATCAACTGTTTGTAACTGTATCTACTAGATGGACTGCTTATTTGATCAATGGTATGACTGTTCATCTTATGCTTAGTATTTATAGAGAGTAGAAGCCATAATTTACTAAATTACTTGTTGATGAAATATCTATGATCGGTTGTTAGATAATATAATAGATTCTATTATCATTTTTTAGTTAAAATAAGTTATAATTAATCTTTGTTCTAAATCTCTATTAACTTCAACCGTTGAAAATATAAAAGGGTTATTTCTTTCACGCTGTTGATTTTGCTAACATTTATGCTAACTCACTAAGATTTGACTTATAGATTGAAAAGAGAACACATGATTTGTCTCTTTAACAGAATTTATAGTTAATTAGAGATAGAAAGATAGCAGCATAAGATTTAGCTAAATATGTGAAACAACCTACAATTGTTTAAAAAGTCGTCTGTATTATGTCTAAGAATGACGAGGTATAATAGATCAATGATGATGCTAGGTTATTGCTGGCTAATAATGAAACTGCAAGCTTTGAATAGAAGTTAATATTGAATTCAAGATTGATTGAAGAAATGGAGAATGATTAACAAACATAGAAAAGAATAAAATATTAGTTATTGGTAAAAAGTTAATAAACATTTCATAAGTATTTTAACTATGAGAAAGTAACGGTAACTAAAAATATTGCAAGTATCAGAGTAATATAACGGATTGATTAGAATCATGGTTAAACTTAATGAATTGTATATCGAAATCGAATCTAATTGTAAAAATTATCGAATTACATTTGTAGTTATCCAAGAATGAGCTAAAATTTGAATATTCACCAGATTATATTATAGAAATCAATAATTATGCTTGTAATGTATTCTTAAATAATAAAATATTTGACTTCCCAAAGCTATTAATTTTTATAAATTTTTCTCGCTTTAAGAATTCTTTTATATTAATTAGTATTTTTATAAATATGTTTAAATTTTAAAATTAAGTTATGTATAACAACAATAATATTTTAATAATTAAATAAAGAAAAGAATTATTAAAGAAGTTGCAAAGTTTTTAGTCATATCTAGCATCACATGTATTTTACAATACTATTACAATAAAAAATGTAAAAAATATTTTAAAATTTTGCTTTAAATATTATTCTATTGGATCTTATTATTCCTGGTTACAAATATTGAAAATGAAATCTTGTTTTGTCAAAACATTTTTAGAATTATTTTTGTGTTGATTCATCAGTAGTTTCTCACACATCACCTTAACTTATGCTTGTTAATAAATAGTAATATAATTTCAAGTAATTTAATCATAATTCCCGAAGCGAGAGATTTCTCATTTTATTTCTTCACTTTTAGCATCAGTGATAGATATAGTTTAAAAATGTGTAAAAGTGATTATTTTTAATTAACTTTTACAATTTGGCTATTCTTCAAATTTTAACTCAATAAGACATATTTTTATTGAAATCATATATTCCAATTAATATATGCTATTCACTTACAATTCTTAAAGCCAAGGGTAAAACTATTGATGAGTGTGCAGTGTCAAATTAGGAAACTAGTTTCTAATCTGTAACTTTATGTAATGTTATTTCAAGTCAAATATTCTGTATAGATATAAAGTTAAATGTTTTTTAATAGTAGTTTTTCAAAAAGTTAATTCAAATTATAAATTAATTATTATAAATATTTGTTAGCTTTTTAATTACTATACTATTATCTAATATATACTCAAAATTTACAGGCTCATTAATTTAATGAAATTAAAAGCATAATTCAAACTTTAAATTTATTCTTAACTGCATCTCTAGAGACACTTAATGCAAAACTCCTTCTCATACCAAATTGATGGCAACTATCAATACCCAACCACACCTTCGGTGTAGCTGACACCCTCTTTGCGTCCTCTAGGGTGGAGAATGACTATTAGCAAGAGCCAACGATGAGTTGATTGGAGCTGGCCCCAAAGTTGACATGCTTGCTGGAGAACATAAGACATTAAACCACAATACTAAGAGCATCTAAAGCTTGCTGTTGACCCTCTGCGACCCCACACCATCTACTGCATTCTGGACCTTATTTATTAGACCTGGAAGTACCACCTGGCTAGGTTGCACCTGACATTCGCGTGTAGGACGCCCATCAAGAAGGGAAAAAAGCTCATTAGAGGCATTCAAATTAAGGATGGAGTCTAATACTAATCACTTACTACTTAGGAAGCGCCCAATGCAAGAGTGCGGGCCTATCTTGCACATGGTCAACAACAAGCGGCAGCTATCCACGAACAACCGGCACATGTTCACGTCCTTCCAGTTAAAGCTCACCCTCAGTGGTGCCTTTAAACAAATGTGTTGTAACGTTAAAAGGGGCTGACTGATTGAAAAATCCTTGGCGTACCCAATGGCTAGCTTTAAGAATGCTATCGAATTCCTCTAAACAGAAAGAAAATTCTCAAAGGGCATCTCACAGAAAACATGGGGAAGAGAACTGGCCACTAAAGGCAGGGGAGAAGCCTCGAGGGATTTTCAAGTATTTTGTCTAGGAGATCATCATCATCCTTCCAACTGCCAGGGTAATGGGTTTTCTGGAGCTCGCTCAATTCCATAGGGTGGTCCCTCCAAAAAAGATCTCTTCTTATCTCAGTCCCCCAGCTTAGTTGTCGAAGTCGAAGACACCATTTCCGTAGAAAAAAATATGGAAAGTTGAGTGGTGCTCTTTGCCGTCTCTAAGTCGAAGATCTTCCCATGACTTCTTCTGCAATACTGTTGTACAAAAATTCCGAGAAGCTCTTGTGGAGACCAGCATCCAGCTGAGCAAGTCAAATAGGAGAGGAGAAACTCGTGAATGAAGGTGTTACTGAGGAGGGACAGCCTGAGATGCGCGATTTAAGAGATGATGACAATAGCAACTACAGAAGGGATGCTGGGCTAGCTGAGGAGTGTTTAGATGTGGCAGAGATGACTTCAGATGATAACACGAAGATGGCAGATGCCTTGGAGGTAGACCACAAAAAGATAGATCAGAGAATCACATTACTGTGGAGAAACCAGCAAGGGAGGAATCGCAGGAGGCAGAGGAGGAGCTCAGAAAGATTTTGAGGACAAAGAAGAAAAAAAGATCGTAAGACAGAGGAGACATGTGGAATGAAAAGATTGTTGAGAGAACAAATTCTAGGTGATGTAGTAGTTGTAGTAGGTAATTGAGTTGTTGTAGTAGAAAATTATATTAATATCTGAATATTTTTGTAACTAGTTCCTTGAGATAGTAGCAAAAGTTTGATTCTAATTTTCAAATTATTTCACATAATGTATGCCATTTTCAAGCATAATAAATCAAAATAAAATTATAAAATAAATATTCAAATTAAATATTGGAATAATAACCAGCAACTGCATCATCTATAAAGTAATAATAATTAATGTAAATAAAAGTAAATTAAGTATCTATAATTACATTTTTCATATAAATTTGTTCGATAATTAAGACACTTAGATGGTCAAATTGTTTTAGCATTTGATTTTCTTTTTCACTATTTTTTACATTATATTTTCTCAAGAGTTTAAGATGTAATTCACAAAAAATATGAATTGCATAGAAAATTGATTCTGATATATAAATGTCTGCAGACAGAAATCAATACTAATCTACTCTTGAAAGATACCTTATTGACGACGATATAGAAATTAGTGAATTCCCAAAGCCGTATCAATTCTAACAATACAATAAAAATTCTATCTGTCTTGATTTTGAAACTGCTAATTATACTAACAAACAAGGAATGACAGAATAAAAGCCATACTTTAACCACATTATTCAGTACTAAATAGGAGAAGAGTCTAGAGCTACTTATTCAGATCTACAGAAGGAATGTGATGTATAATAATTGACTTATCAATATTTCAAGTAAATTCAATGAATATGCTGATCAAGTATTGAAGATCATAGATAATAGAAAAGCTTTTGGAATTCACTTCAATGTAAAAATTAAACATTAGAGAGAATTAATGCCATTTCTTATCTATTTTAATGGAGCTAACTTTGATCTATACTTTATTTATAAAGAATTCTTTTAGTACAAAGATTTTGAGATATAGATTAATCACTACTTTTAAAGGTTCATGTATGGTTATCTTTAGAATTTATGATACTCTAACAAGGGAATATACACTATCAACTCTTGATCTAGGCTTGAATATTAATTCTTTAATGACAGCTGCATGTAAATCTTGCTGTAGTGATTGATTGGAAATAAGTGATAATGATGATAATGATGATAATGATGATGATTATGAATATGATCAAGATGATGATGATGATAAAGTTGATGATAAATAATATAAGGTAAGATGAATAGGAAAACTAGAAATAAAGATCTCTAGAATTAAATATAATTATTACTTTTATTGTTATTGCTGCTATTAATATTGAATGAGTGTATTTTATTAGTTAGTTCTAGTGATTATGAATTCTGAATATATTATCAATATCTCTAGAGTCTCTTTATCAATTTTATATCTCAGCTGGAGGAGCAACTATGGCCTTTTGGACTTATGTGCCTCTCATTGGGTGCTTTTCGAGACTTGTCCCATATCATCTCTTCCCATGTCCTGACTTGCCTCTTTAAACCCCAACTCAGCTTGAGCGGCCAAGCCTATATCAGGGATGGTCACTAGGGGTATGTCTTTTGCCTCAACCGATGGCGGTGTCAACCATTGAGACCACTCATTTTTTCAACTTTTTCATTCGCTTTTTTTTGGTTATTGAGAATCTTGTTATCATCTAGTACAGTATTCATGTTTTCAATCCAAAGAGTATCTTGACCACTTTAGCAATGAAGACAGTAATAATAATTAGTAAGTGATAAGTACGTTATTATTATACACATGCTAAAATATCGCTATCAATATCTAAAGAAAGTCTTCGGAGAGAATAAAATATATTCCAAAATGAATGTTTGTTAATAGTATCTATAGTCTTATATTGCATCTGTTTTAAATGATGGTTATCATTTTTATAGAAAATAGTAAGAACAATTAGGTATGCTTGCTAGTAATATGAAATGGTATTAATCAGCATAGTTTTATTCGTTAATTTATGATTAAAAATGATATTCTAGTAATATAATTAGATCTGCAAAATATTGAAGAGATCAGTGAATATGGGTTCTAATTCGAGAATAAATAAGAAGATATCGATGATATATTGGTTAATAACAATAAAACATATAGAATAAAATGCTATAGAAAAGTCATTATAAAAGAGTAATTTATTTAATAAGAGAGTTGTTTAATTAAATAAACAAATCATTATTATAAAACTATCAAATTTGGTTATATTTCTTTTAGATAAGATGGTAAATTACATAAATTACATAACTGCAATAATAGTTTTAAAAATCATTATCTCAATTAAAAAAGCAACAAATTCTTAATACTCCTTAGGAAGTCTTATTAATTATATTATTATTTTATAAATACTATAATGATAACGCTAATCAATTCATTAATATCTCAGAGTTGTTCCGTTACACAAGAACATCCTAGTCATTTAATGATCCATTCCATCGTTGCTGCAAAAACTCACTACTTTAGCAATAAACAAAGCTCTAGAACCTCAACAAAATTTAGATAAAATATAATTTCATTTAAAGAAGTCCTCTAACTTGTGGTGTAATACTCTAAACATCTTATTTTAGAATTCGCAAGCACTAAAAATGGAGTAATGATAAAAATTATTTTATTCCTAGCTGCCAAAGAACTATAGACATTCAATTCTAACAAGCTTTAAAGGCAGATCTTTATGGAAGAAGTTGTTTTGAGGATTCACATGCTTTACTCAGGAATATCAAACTGATATATATGAAAATAGTCATTCAAGAAAGAATTCGAATCATGCTAATTGAAAATCGACAACGTACCTCCTGTCCAGCTAAGTGGAATTTAAACTCATGCCAGAGGAAAGCAATATAGGCAGCTGAGGATGCGCAAATTGAATTAAAAGATGACATCTTTGTAACTATTGAAAGATTTCGAAATGTGCAGAGAGAATTGAGATAATGGACATTAGAATAGGATAAATAATTAAGATTCTCAAATATCCCGTCCTCCTATAAGCCCCATTCTTATTCTTATTGAGTCTCCAGCCCCAACAAGAACAATAAGCTGCTTGAAATTGTGAAGATATCCATTTCTAAAGTTTAGAATTACACGATGCTAGTCTTAAATTACTGAAATAAAAGTTGTGTTTGAGATAAGAAAATTCTACTTCAAATCATTAGGCAGGAAATTTTAAGAATTTTGTCATAGGACTAGCAAGGAAAGTGGAAGCAGTAATTATAGCTAGAAAGTGCCTTGTGAGTAGCTTGGAACTGATGATAATCTTTCTAACAGATATGAGCCAGCTAAAAGCTATTGGTGAAAAGGTTTAGAGAAGGGCTCTCATAAAGTCCAAATATTTCTCTCATTTGATTGGAGAGAAGCTTAACTACCACTACAATAGCTTAAAAAGTAGACTAGTTAAGATGAGCAGTCCCAGAACTAAGCCTACCTGTCCATTCAAAGATTTGTATTTTTCGGTCATTTGAAAGAGAGCATCGATAATGATGAGCAGTATATTAAAATGACTTAAAAAAGATTATTCAAATCGGTAGAAACCATCAAGTAGTTGTATATTTAAGACTAAATAAGCAATATTACCGATTCATGTATATATAATCTTGCAGTTTATTTAATTTTATTTTTTCCTATTTTCAACTTCTTTTATTTAAATAAATTGAACTATATTCTAAGAATCATACAAATATATTGACACATTTTTGAAATCTTTCTATGATTTATATATTAAATGTCTTAAAACTTCAATGTTCAAATTCTCTACTGTTGGATCAATGGCATGATATGGGTTATTAACAAATCTAACAAATAACTGTATTCAATAAAATTAAGAATATAATATAAATAAAATTGATATATATTTTATAGATTGAAACTTAGATATTTTATAATCAATACTACGAAGAAAAGTTCATAAGATCAACGGTGTATAGCGGCAGAGCATGCCCAAGAATGAAGTAATTACTGAGTAATATAGATGAAAGTATTATCGGTTATTATTATCTTGATATTTAAGGCATGTATGGAGCAGCAATAAAACATGGTATATTTCATTGTGGCAAACATTAATGGGTTCACGATGCAACTGATCTATAGCGCTAGTTATAAATCTACAATCAATTTATGTATATATTGTTTTTTAAAAAGTATTATCAATGCTTGTGAAATTATAGAGACTTAGTTTCTTTAAGTGTGACTTTGAAGAGAATACAAATTTATTAGTACCATGCGTATCATTTTACATATAAAGAGAAAACTGTAAGATTAATAATTTGCAGAGAGAACTCGACCGTAAAAATATATAATTACACGGAGGAAAAACATAAATATTAACTTCTCTTCACATGGCTGTGATACTAACAAATGGTCGTGAAATTCAATTGATTAATTAGGGTATTAAATTTGATAAAAAAGGGGACTATAATGGAAGAATAGACATAAAAAACCCTTAATATCATAGAGTAAGGTTCATTGAAGATATGAAAAAGACAGGTTCTGGAGATGCACTTAGATTATTTTGATAATTTCTCGGCAATTTCACTTATGGTTAATCTATAAAACAAGATAGATTATAGAAGATATAATTAGTCAATAATAAATAAGAGTATTCTAAATGCCTTAGAAAGGACAAGCTAAAGAACTGTTTCATGATCAATGACACTTATGACTTATTAATTGGAGAAGAAAATATAAATTTAAAATTATTAGACTAGTTGTTATTCATTTATCGGGGCTTATGTGCTAGCTTACTTACACTTTATTATTTAACTCTTCAATATGGCAATCAATCCTTCGTTGAAATTGAAGATTAACAAGCATACTGAGATACTGATAGTCTCGTTGTGATGAGAGATTCAGTGATAAATAATGACATCTTTCAAGGTTTACTGAAAGGTATTAATGGATTCTTCATTGATGAGTTAATGGATGCTTATGGAATGAAATTCTTCAGTGGAGATATAACAGCCAAAGAATAAGTTGTTGATCCATAGTATTATACTCTTGCTTATATTGTTAACGGCATTTTTGCACAACCTAAAACAATGGCTATCTAATATATTCCCCAAAGAATTGCAAATTAGTAGAGAAAATTAGAACAAAAGGCATCAGTGATTAATCGTGTTTAAATAATGGAGAGTTGATTTTAATCAACACTTTCGCTGATAATAAGATGGTATCTTATAAATTACTATAAAAACCGAGAATATAGATGCCAGTATAGCATGAAGATAAAAAGAATAGTAAGGAATCTATCTATGGAGTATTTAAATTATTTATGACTATATAGCTATTGGAAACAAGGTGGACAGGTAGATAAGAATATGAAAAAAAACCAAATTAATATATTCCCTTTGGATATATGCCAGACGAAAAGGCAAGGAAATTAATGGTATATACACTGTATTTCTCTGAAGATATTATTTAATTCTACTGATAAATATCATTAATTATTATATCATGTTCTTTCTTTTTTTGACTATACTAGATAATAAATATCAATAATTTCGTAACATTGTATTCCGATAAAAATAATAGACAAAAGACACGACAAAAAATGACAGAAGAATTAAAGAAGGCCTTTGAAGCTAGAATGAAAGCAGTAAGAAAAGCTAAATAGAAAACAGGATCAGCAACCAAGCCTAAAGTTAAAAAAGAAGACTGCAGAAGATACTAAGAAAAATTGATTGCTTTTAACCACTATCAATTAATCATTCTTTATTATATAGCATTTCATTCATGTCTTATTTTTGAAAAATAAAATATTATTTACATAAATGAGATTCCTAAATCCTATAAAACAAGCGATAATAATACCAATAGAAATGAGACAATGACTTTCATAGAAATTAGTTAGATAAGTTTCAAATGAAGCAGAAATTAAATCAACACTTGTCAATATCAAGGCATAGAAGACATAAAACGATGTTAATGATTTAATCGGTTTAATCGATGGAATTCTATGTTTATCTTCGTAAATAAGAATCAATAAGATACTAATCTATAAATATTTAGTCTGTGTATGTTTTCAACCATTCCTAATTCTAGAAAATCGGATACAAACTTAAAGCTTAGAATTATTGTCAAAAGCAATAATGCTGTAAATATATTAGATCATGCAATAACTTTAGAGGAAAAAGGAACAGATATTAGCAATTATGTATTTGAATAGGATTCTGTAAATACTCTCTACGATGATAAGACAACCAACAAGGATTCAATAGAAGAGAGAAATCAAAGACCAAAGGATGATTCAAGTAAAAGGTTAATAAATATTATGCAATAAGAATGAGAGAAGAATATGACGATGAGTATGAAAATGAATAATTGCATAATAGAAATTTTAACAGTAAAATTATGAGCCTAAATCTATTTTAAAGTTAGCAGAAGATTATGAAAATATGGTAAAAGTATAAAAAAGGAATATATACAGTAAATAAGATTGAATCTATTACTAGATATAATAAAAATTATTTATTTTTTCCTTTTTTGTGTTGATAGAAAATCACTCAGCATAATTATCGTGATTATCGTCAACATGTTTAGAACAGTTCTAACATAATACTTTCGATTTACTTTTATATTCATTTTTCATTCTTTTTTTTTTCATGAAATCAAAGAGTGAGTACTGAAGAACAAATTAAATACCATCTGCAATTTCTATAGTGATATAGCTAAGTCATTCCTTAGGATTTTATTGACGAAATATTATAATATTATATTCTGTTTTGTACCTTTTTATCAGCGGAATGACGCTTTGAATTCATTATGGATCAACTATTGTTTTACTACTTCTGTTGAGAATTTATGTTTATCAAATAGTATTGAATAAATTTGATATTTTCCTATTGTTAGATTATTTGTTTCTATGCCATAATTATAAGTGACAAAAATTAGTATTGTTAGTGATATTGTGTTTTCAATGAAACGAGTGAAAAATTATGAGTTAAAAATTGAGATTAATTAACATCAGTAGAATACTTATAAGGAACTCGCCAAAATTAATGTTTTGAATGGTGGTTATAGGATAAGAAATTTAAAGTGGGCAATCAAAAATAACTATAGTATACTGCTGGAAGGAATTTTTACTTTTTATCAAAAGAAAAGATAATAAAATATTTGTGTTCAGTATCATATTGATTGGGATCTATAAGTAATTGTTTCAATTAAATTTCTAAGGCTAAATTTCAAGTAAAAAGATCAAAGTAAAATAGCGAATAAGATTGCATTGAAGAACTACAGTTAGAATCATCTACTACCAAATTTTATAAAATTATAATAGATTGTTCTAATGAATAATCTGTCTATGATTGATCAATTAAAAGTGATTACGGTACGATCATATTCCGGATGGTCTATTAATCTTTTTTTTTCAAATAATTAAATACATTTAAATGGGAGAAATTCAAATTAAAAATACAAAACTTATTAGAAATATTCATAACTGCCACTATTTACAAAACTTTTAAGATAAAAATACATCCAACTTAATCTTACTGCCTTATATCCAAAGTAATCTTATGATAATTGATTGAGTCTAACTGTAATTAATAAAATGGAATCAGTTAATATATTTGTTCATATTCCATTCTCTTTTGACACAGAGTTCCAAGTTGTTGTGGTTGCTATTGTTAAATGTCATCTTCACTGTATCTTCAGCATATCACACAGTCCGTGTAATGCAATCATCACAATATAGCTACTTGAAAAAATTAGCTTAGACCCGAAGTTATTGCGTTTCTCAAAGCTGATGAATGCTATAAAATCTGGAAATCACAAAATCCAACATAATTAATGAAACCGATAGCACAGCTAAGAAGCTAATGAACTAACTATTATTAAGAAGAGAATTCATAATATTACGAGGCTCAGTTTCATTTGTTATGAATTAATGCATAATATTTGTTGAAATTAAAGCAAACATTTTATCTTAATTCATCAGTAATTATTATGTTCGGATAATTAGTATGAGAGCCTTAGATGCATAATTCATTGTAGGCTTCTAGAAATAATTATTTCTGCTCTAGAGAAAGTTATATATCAGAGTGCTATAATACTTGTGAAAACTTAAGCCATCATTCACTTTGTTGAAAAAATTGAGCGAGATACAATTGTTAAGGAGAATATCAACTTTCTACCAAGAAATGCAATTGTAAACTTAACAGCAGTCAATATGTAGTTCTCAGATTGAGATAATGAGTTCTATATTGGTTCAATATAATCAGTTTATCAATCTATCTTTATTAAATTTTCTTCTATTTTATTACTCATTTGATTTTTAATTGAGCTTAACTTCAAATTTTTCATATATTATTGTACTTTATATAATATCTTGAACTAACTAGTACTTTAACATATATTTCTACTTCTGTTTTTCTTGTTTATCATAATCTTCAGTCATATTTTACAGCTGAAGTAATAAAAGCTTATGAATCAGAGTATTTAATTGCTTCCCATAAAGTTAAATACCTTTCTAACATTCATCTATATTGTCAGTAATTTAAGGAATATTTTCTTTATATTATTAATAGTGATTTTACATTTATAAACACTAAACTTTCATTGTTAAATCATTGCTATTGGTATTATAATCAATAATAGGTACTTTAAAAAATTTTTTTCCTTCTAAATGAAAAAGCTTGATTGATATTGATTTGATTAAAGCTGATATTTTAATTTTTTTTATAGTGTAAATGTTAACTTCATTAATTGATTAATTAGTAAAATTTTAAAAATAAAAAGAATTTGTAGCCCATTTTAACAAATAAAGAATCTCTTGACATTTTTTACTCTAAAATATTATGTATTAACTCTTTAGAGTTTCTATTTGAATCATAATTTATTCTTAAAAACTATCTTAATTATTAATCAATTTTATTAATAGATTTACTTGTTATATCATGATTAAGAAGCAATTCGATAATAAATTGATGCTTTCTCAAAGTAATTTTAAATCTTAATTTTAGATCAACTACTCCTAAAGTGTAAAATCAGTTTTATATAATTGTAAATCTAGTATATGCTGTTATACTTATTCATTAGAATCTTTCAGTCACTTCAATTTATGCAATAGATTTCCCATTCGTTTGACAATTGTTAATTAAAGTAGATGATTGAAGCCTTTTCAAAGATTTATAGATTATTATATTTTTATTATTCAAGTAAAAGCAAAATGTTAAGTTGTATAAAATATAATTAGAAATAAGCTCTAAATTTATCGTCATTCGGATTATCCATCAATTTTGAGATAAACCATGATTCTTATGAAACCGGATATCCTAAATCTTTTGATTATTTAAACTAGGATATTTCAAAATTTGTCTATATTTATATAAGTCTCTTGTAATTTTAAATTCTTCCCAACCTTCCTAATTTTCATCTATTGCACTAATTTAAGTAATAGAGTTAATAATCCTTATGATGACCAAAAATTCTATTTATTCTGAATAAAGGCTTCTGGATATAGTTGATAATTAGATGAATGATTATTAACTTTAAACCTTTTTTTCTTTACAAGTGTTTGCCTTTTGTAATCGATATTATCTGAATAATTATTTCTCTTTAAATTTTTAGATGAGTAGCGATATTCGCTATTTTCTTACTCTCTCCCTAATTAGAGAAGTTATAAGTATAGGACAAATGTTAGATTTAAATAGGTTGATCGAAGATTAATTTAGAAAAGACATTAAAGTATCAAATCTTATGCATCAAGTTGCTGATAAATGTTGACTGCTAATTAATTTACCATTAGAAATTCTATTAAAAATACTAGAATTAGAGAACAAAATTTACTACATTTGTTTAAATTTGATATTCTATCAAAGTAAAAGTCATCTTAAAGTTTATTGCTTAAATCTATAGAATATTTGCAAAAATATTGAGCTTTAGAAATTTTGAATATATTCTTGGTTTTTAAAAAAGAAATGATGCACAAATATCTCATAGGTATACCTAACAACTAATTATTTAATAAGCAAAGAGTTTTGTTTATTTATTCTTAATACTTTGCTAAATTTTTTTATCAAAACTTTTATTTTATTTTATGTTGCATAAATCCATCATACTATAAATTTCGTTTTCAGTTAAGTTTAAGTAAATATTTAAAGTATTTTCTTAGTGTCTTCTTATTAATCAAACTATTTTTTAGCTGTTCAAAGCTAAATAAAAGAAATCCTCTTTTTCAGAAACTCTGTACTTTTAAGTATACTTTACCCAGTTTTATTCCGTATTTAAAGGCAATCCATCCAACAAATAAGTTTAGATATTAATTATTTAATTTTGACCTAAAATAACGAAACTCGTTATTAAAAAAACTTTCATCCCTCTGTTCGAATTGCGATAGTGTAAGGAGTTGAAGTATTTCTTAAGATATTTACTACTATCTTAGATATTTAGATAGTTAATAAAAGACAAAACCAAGTAAATTTCTGAAAATTTTGAATTTTGTTTATTGTATCAATGAGGAATATATCATATTTTAATGCCAGAAAATTTTTATCTATGACATTAGTTTTATTATTTTTTATTTACTCATTTTGGAAGTAATGATTAATGACATCAATCATAGTTCTTCAAGGGCAATATTATTATTTAGTCTCGTACAAAAACAATTTCCAATCGTTTTTCCGGGCAAATTCATGTAACAAAGTTTATGATGACGGCAGATCATGTAGCTTACAATTTAATCCAATTAAATGCCAAAGAAAAATCTAATTTATTATCAGTCATTATTAGCTAATATGTGCGATTGATATTTTAACTCAATTTAACTAAAGCACCAATATTTTATTTACAAAAAGACAATCTTTATTATTGTTTTACCTTTGATTGAGTGAATTTGTGAACTGCCTTAAAATTTATTCTAAAGTTTCTCTATTATATATCAAGTGGTTAACTCCAAGCTATTAAGGTTTTTCAGTAAATATTTATGAACTTACTTTTTATAATTTCTCTATTTTGCTCTTATAAAAATAATAAAGATTTTCATTGTCTCTTACTAGATTTAAGCAGTTTTTATTCATGTATTGATTATTCAGATAACTTTAATATATCATTATTATTGACATCATTTTATTACTTAACCCATGTATCATTAGAAATTTTCTTGAAACAGTTATATCGTTGAGTTAAGTTTTAAATAGCTTGGAAGTTTGTCCTTAATTATTTTTTAAGTAATATTTATATCAATTTTTAGTAAATAAGCATTGTCTTTGATTGAGAGTTGAAAAGAAAATCATAGCTAATGCCAAAAATTTATCGAGCTCGTATGTGTTTGAAAAGGATAAAGCGATAATCTTATTAATTATGTCCAAACCAGGAAGATCATATGAATTATTGTTAATAATCTAGAATATATTTATATCCTTATTAAGAGTTTTTGCAGTTATTAGAGGTATTTTTTAAGTATAATCTTTGTTTAGCAATTAATCTAAGCTTATAAATTAAAATAAGCACTAATAATATCCATAACTTCGTCTTAAAACTCAATAATTGTATTTTGAATATAAAATATTGTTCCTAATCTAGATAAAGCAAAGGATTTCAATTTTGTTTTATCTCCCAAAACTTATGTTTCCACTTGTATAGCAATTAATTAAATTAATGGCTAGCCTCAATTTTCTTTTTAATACTAATAAGGAGTTCTTCATTTAATATAATATATGCTCCACAAAATTTCTCAATCTGAGGACTAAGATTTTGACCCCAAAACCTATTACAGTGATAATAATTTGAATCTGATGGAATTCGATTGAAAGAATTAGTACAGTTATAAATGGGTCCCATGGAATTCCATGGACTATAAAAATAATCTCTAACAATCCTCGGTAAAATTGAGTCCACTCAGATGTGAGCACTCCTTTGTTTAAATATAACGCTCTAATTGGGGCTGCAGAATCACAGATGAGTTCGTTCGGGAGAATTCAACCAAACCTTTAAATATGAGATAGTCGAGATACCGACCAACTATAATATATATTATTTTCTGATCTTATATTTTTTGTTTCAATATATACAATACAAACACACACGATAAGAATAACAACAACAACAACAACAACAACAAAAACAAAAACAACATCAACAACACACATTTTTTTCTCTGATCTGTCAATAAAATTTGAGATTTAAATGCAAGACCAATATTCCTAAGTATAATCTAACAATAAATTTATAGTATATATTTTCTCATGCTTCTTAAGTAAGTTTGACTAACTATTCTCATTATTCTTAGGCTGATACTTACTTAGGCAACATTAAATTTTATCAATCATCATTCTTTATTCTATATGGCTAAATCTAAATAAATCCTATAAATTCTGGAACTGGAATTTCAACAGAAGAAATAATAATGCAAATCAAATCATTATTAAGAATTCTAAGTAGAAAACTAAAAGCGGATGCATGAAATCTAGCACCCAATATTATTTTTAAAATTAATGGCAGATTTAAAAGTTTGCTAATTTGCTCTCCGTAAAAATTAAGAAACATTTTTGTTTTACTTTTCAAATAATAACTGCTAACATTATAGAGAATATTTTCAACTATTATTACAGACATTTTTACTGCATTTTTAATGTTTATACTAACAACAACTATAATATTCAGATTATGTTTATAATTTAAATTTAATTAAAATATAGAAAATACCTCAGTGGATTATTTAATCATAAATTTTACTCACAGAAAAAACAGAAATAAATATAAATAATCATAAGATTCAAAAATTATATTATTTTTATGTTTAACTCCATGTTGATTTAAATATAATTCAGAATAAAGTAAATATTCTAATTTAATTTTGATGTGTAATCAAAATTTGAAATTTAGTTAAACAGAAAATCATAATTCATGATTAAAAAGTCAAAGAAAATTAATTTATTGACAATTCTTAAAAGAATTATATATATATATATATATTTACAAAAGAATAATGTTAAGTACCCTAATAGTATAAATATAATAATTAATAATATACTAAAAATAATGTAGTATAATGTTTTTAGAGTACTAAGAATACCAAATATAAATTGGTAATTCTTTCAAGAATTACCATAATTCTATCAATAATTGAATCCTTAAATATACTATATTAATAATGTGTAACTAAAATACAAAATATAATTATATAAGGAATTTTTTTAAAAAAACTTCGTATACGTAAATATAACGTTTATACATGCAGTATAAAGATAATGACTTTTAAACAGTAAATAAAAATAATGAAAATAAAATATGAGACCAACAAGAAAAAAATACTAGAATATCAGAGAAATAAACAATAGAATAAATTAAAAACAAAAATAAAAAAGATAATCAGAAACACTGCAAAAATTAATAAATTTTAATAAATCTTTATTCATGAAACACCGTAACTTACATTTCTAGTAGTGGAAATGCTCATTCCGACCATGTTTGACTTTCCCTGGAATTGGACCAGGATCCCTAAAAATTGGGATTTTTGAGATTTTCAACAAAAAAATTAATTTTTTATGATTTTTCGAATTATGATGAAAATTGACCCAAAATGGACTGAAATCTACTTTCAAAAATCAACCATAATTTCTTTTTCTTTACGAGTTGAGAGAGCTGCGACATGTGGAAATGTATGGAAAAGGATTCTTTAAGCGTAAGAATACAATAGAAACAAGAACCGAGGAGAGGATGACCTCGAATATGGCAGTTGAAGTTTGACTAGAAAAGCAAGGAATTTTTATTATAAGAGGGAATTTTCAAGTGCCCCTAGAGCCACCATGCCATGTGACTTTTCGATTCTAAGTTATTTCTTCGAATACAACTCGCAATGAACTACATTTCTAGTAGTGGAAATGCTCATTCCGACCATGATTGACTTTCCCTGGAATTGGACCAGGATCCCTAAAAATTGGGATTTTTAAGATTTTCAGTAAAAAAAATTAATTTTTTATGAATTTTTCGAATTTCGATGAAAATTGACCCAAAATGGACTGAAATCTACTTTTAAAAATCAACCATAATTTCTTTTTCTTTACGAGTTGAGAGAGCTGCGACATGTGGAAATGTGTGGAAAAGGATTCTTAAAGCGTAAGAATACAATAGAAACAAGAACCGAGGAGAGGATGACCTCGAATATGGCAGTTGAAGTTTGACTAGAAAAGCAAGGAATTTTTATTATAAGAGGGAATTTTCAAGTGCCCCTAGAGCCACCATGCCATGTGACTTTTCGATTCTAAGTTATTTCTTCGAATACAACTCGCCGTGAACTACATTTCTAGTAGTGGAAATGCTCATTCCGACCATGTTTGACTTTCCCTGGAATTGGACCAGGATCCCTAAAAATTGGGATTTTTGAGATTTTCAACAAAAAAATTAATTTTTTATGATTTTTCGAATTTCGATGAAAATTGACCCAAATTGGACTGAAATCTACTTTCAAAAATCAACCATAATTTCTTTTTCTTTACGAGTTGAGAGAGCTGCGACATGTGGAAATGTATGGAAAAGGATTCTTAAAGCGTAAGAATACAATAGAAACAAGAACCGAAGGAGGATGACCTCGAATATAGCAGTTGAAGTTTGACTAGAAAAGCAAGGAATTTTTGTTATAAGAGGGAATTTTCAAGTGCCCCTAGAGCCACCCCATGCCATGTGACTTTTCGATTCTAAGTTATTTCTTCGAATACAACACGCAGTGAACTACATTTCTAGTAGTGGAAATGCTCATTCCGACCATGATTGACTTTCCCTGGAATTGGACCAGGATCCCTAAAAATTGGGATTTTTGAGATTTTCAACAAAAAAATTAATTTTTTATGATTTTTCGAATTTCGATGAAAATTGACCCAAATTGGACTGAAATCTACTTTCAAAAATCAACCATAATTTCTTTTTCTTTACGAGTTGAGAGAGCTGCGACATGTGGAAATGTATGGAAAAGGATTCTTAAAGCGTAAGAATACAATAGAAACAAGAACCGAAGGAGGATGACCTCGAATATAGCAGTTGAAGTTTGACTAGAAAAGCAAGGAATTTTTGTTATAAGAGGGAATTTTCAAGTGCCCCTAGAGCCTCCATGCCATGTGACCTTTTCGATTCTAAGTTATTTCTTCGAATACAACTCGCAGTGAACTACATTTCTAGTAGTGGAAATGCTCATTCCGACCATGATTGACTTTCCCTGGAATTGGACCAGGATCCCTAAAAATTGGGATTTTTAAGATTTTCAGTAAAAAAATATTAATTTTATCGATTTTTCAAATTTCGATGAAAATTGACAAAAAATGGACCAAAATCTACTTTCAAAAATCAACCATAACTTCTTTATCTTTACGAGTTGAGAGAGCTCAGACATGTGGAAATGTATGGAAAAGGATTTTTAAACGTAAGAATACAATAGAAACAAGAACAGAGGAGAAGATGACCTCGAATATGGCAGTTGAAGTTTGACTAGAAAAGCAAGGAATTTTTATTACAAGAGGGAATTTTCAAGTGCCCAAAGACCCACCATGCCATGTGACTTTTCGATTCTAAGTTATTTCTTCGAATAAACCACGCCGTAAACTACATTTCTAGTAGTGAAAGTGCTCAATCCGACCATGTTTGACTTTCCCTGGAATTCGACCAGGATCCCTAAAAATTGGGATTTTTGAGATTTTCAACAAAAAAATAATTTTTTATGATTTTTCCAATTTCGATGAAAATTGACCCAAATTGGACTGAAATCTACTTTCAAAAATCAACCATAATTTCTTTTTCTTTACGAGTTGAGAGAGCTGCGACATGTGGAAATGTATGGAAAAGGATTCTTAAAGCGTAAGAATACAATAGAAACAAGAACCGAAGGAGGATGACCTCGAATATAGCAGTTGAAGTTTGACTAGAAAAGCAAGGAATTTTTGTTATAAGAGGGAATTTTCAAGTGCCCCTAGAGCCTCCATGCCATGTGACCTTTCGATTCTAAGTTATTTCTTCGAATACACCACGCCGTGAACTACATTTCTAGTAGTGGAAATGCTCAATCCGACCATGATTGACTTTCCCTGGAATTCGACCAGGATCCCTAAAAATTGGGATTTTTGAGATTTTCAAAAAAAAAATATTTTTTTCGATTTTTCCAATTTCAATGAAAATTGACCAAAAAAGGACTAAATCTACTTGCAAAAATCAACCATAACTTCTTTATCTTCACGAGTTGAGACAGCTGCGACATGTGGAAATGAATGAAAAAGGATTCTTAAAACGTAAGAATACAATAGAAACAAGAACAGAAGAAAGATGACCTCGAATATAGCAGTTGAAGATTGACTAGAAAAGCAAGGAATATTCATTATAAGAGGGAATTTTCAAGTCCCCATAGAGCCACCATGCCATGTGACCTTTCGATTCTAAGAAATTTCTTCGAATACACCACGCAGTGATCTACATTTCTAGTAGTGGAAATGCTCATTCCGACCATGATTGACTTTCCCTGGAATTGGACCAGGATCCCTAAAAATTGGGATTTTTAAGATTTTCAACAAAAAAAATAATTTTTTATGATTTTTCGAATTTCGATGAAAATTGACCCAAAATGGACTGAAATCTACTTTTAAAAATCAACCATAATTTCTTTTTCTTTACGAGTTGAGAGAGCTGCGACATGTGGAAATGTATGGAAAAGGATTCTTAAAGCGTAAGAATACAATAGAAACAAGAACCGAGGAGAGGATGACCTCGAATATGGCAGTTGAAGTTTGACTAGAAAAGCAAGGAATTTTTATTATAAGAGGGAATTTTCAAGTGCCCCTAGAGCCACCATGCCATGTGACCTTTCGATTCTAAGTCATTTCTTCGAATACAACACGCAGTGAACTACATTTCTAGTAGTGGAAATGCTCATTCCGACCATGATTGACTTTCCCTGGAATTGGACCAGGATCCCTAAAAATTGGGATTTTTAAGATTTTCAAAAAAAAAATATTTTTTACGATTTTTCCAATTTCAATGAAAATTGACCAAAAAAGGACTAAATCTACTTGCAAAAATCAACCATAACTTCTTTATCTTCACGAGTTGAGACAGCTGCGACATGTGGAAATGAATGAAAAAGGATTCTTAAAACGTAAGAATACAATAGAAACAAGAACAGAGGAAAAGATGACCTCGAATATGGCAGTTGAAGTTGACTAGAAAAGCAAGGAATATTCATTATAAGAGGGAATTTTCAAGTCCCCATAGAGCCACCATGCCATGTGACCTTTCGATTCTAAGAAATTTCTTCGAATACACACGCAGTGATCTACATTTCTAGTAGTGGAAATGCTCATTCCGACCATGATTGACTTTCCCTGGAATTGGACCAGGATCCCTAAAAATTGGGATTTTTGAGATTTTCAACAAAAAACTTAATTTTTTATGATTTTTCGAATTTCGATGAAAATTGACCCAAAATGGACTGAAATCTACTTTCAAAAATCAACCATAATTTCTTTTTCTTTACGAGTTGAGAGAGCTGCGACATGTGGAAATGTATGGAAAAGGATTCTTAAAGCGTAAGAATACAATAGAAACAAGAACCGAAGGAGGATGACCTCGAATATAGCAGTTGAAGTTTGACTAGAAAAGCAAGGAATTTTTGTTATAAGAGGGAATTTTCAAGTGCCCATAGAGCCACCATGCCATGTGACCTTCGATTCTAAGTCATTTCTTCGAATACACCACGCAGTGAACTACATTTCTAGTAGTGGAAATGCTCAATCCGACCATGATTGACTTTCCCTGGAATTCGACCAGGATCCCTAAAAATTGGGATTTTTGAGATTTTCAACAAAAAAATAATTTTTTATGATTTTTCGAATTTCGATGAAAATTGACCCAAAATGGACTGAAATCTACTTTCAAAAATCAACCATAATTTCTTTTTCTTTACGAGTTGAGAGAGCTGCGACATGTGGAAATGTATGGAAAAGGATTCTTAAAGCGTAAGAATACAATAGAAACAAGAACCGAAGGAGGATGACCTCGAATATAGCAGTTGAAGTTTGACTAGAAAAGCAAGGAATTTTTGTTATAAGAGGGAATTTTCAAGTGCCCCTAGAGCCACCATGCCATGTGACCTTTCGATTCTAAGTTATTTCTTCGAATACAACTCGCAATGAACTACATTTCTAGTAGTGGAAATGCTCATTCCGACCATGATTGACTTTCCCTGGAATTGGACCAGGATCCCTAAAAATTGGGATTTTTAAGATTTTCAGTAAAAAAAATTATTTTTTATAATTTTTCGAATTTCGATGAAAATTGACCCAAAATGGACTGAAATCTACTTTCAAAAATCAACCATAATTTCTTTTTCTTTACGAGTTGAGAGAGCTGCGACATGTGGAAATGTATGGAAAAGGATTCTTAAAGCGTAAGAATACAATAGAAACAAGAACCGAAGGAGGATGACCTCGAATATAGCAGTTGAAGTTTGACTAGAAAAGCAAGAATTTTTATTATAAGAGGGAATTTTCAAGTGCCCCTAGAGCCACCATGCCATGTGACCTTTCGATTCTAAGTCATTTCTTCGAATACACCACGCAGTGATCTACATTTCTAGTAGTGGAAATGCTCATTCCGACCATGATTGACTTTCCCTGGAATTGGACCAGGATCCCTAAAAATTGGGATTTTTGAGATTTTCAACAAAAAACTTAATTTTTTATGATTTTTCGAATTTCGATGAAAATTGACCCAAAATGGACTGAAATCTACTTTTAAAAATCTACCATAATTTCTTTTTCTTTACGAGTTGAGAGAGCTGCGACATGTGGAAATGTATGGAAAAGGATTCTTTAAGCGTAAGAATACAATAGAAACAAGAACCGAGGAGAGGATGACCTCGAATATGGCAGTTGAAGTTTGACTAGAAAAGCAAGGAATTTTTGTTATAAGAGGGAATTTTCAAGTCCCCATAGAGCCACCATGCCATGTGACTTTTCGATTCTAAGAAATTTCTTCGAATACACCACGCCGTGAACTACATTTCTAGTAGTGGAAGTGCTCAATCCGACCATGTTTGACTTTCCCTGGAATTCGACCAGGATCCCTAAAAATTGGGATTTTTAAGATTTTCAACAAAAAAAATTTGTTTTATGATTTTTCGAATTTCGATGAAAATTGACCCAAAATGGACTGAAATCTACTTTCAAAAATCAACCATAATTTCTTTTTCTTTACGAGTTGAGAGAGCTGCGACATGTGGAAATGTATGGAAAAGGATTCTTAAAGCGTAAGAATACAATAGAAACAAGAACCGAGGAGAGGATGACCTCGAATATGGCAGTTGAAGTTTGACTAGAAAAGCAAGGAATTTTTATTATAAGAGGGAATTTTCAAGTGCCCCTAGAGCCACCATGCCATGTGACTTTTCGATTCTAAGTTATTTCTTCGAATACAACTCGCAATGAACTACATTTCTAGTAGTGGAAATGCTCATTCCGACCATGATTGACTTTCCCTGGAATTGGACCAGGATCCCTAAAAATTGGGATTTTTAAGATTTTCAGTAAAAAAAATTATTTTTTATGATTTTTCGAATTTCGATGAAAATTGACCCAAAATGGACTGAAATCTACTTTTAAAAATCAACCATAATTTCTTTTTCTTTACGAGTTGAGAGAGCTGCGACATGTGGAAATGTGTGGAAAAGGATTCTTAAAGCGTAAGAATACAATAGAAACAAGAACCGAGGAGAGGATGACCTCGAATATGGCAGTTGAAGTTTGACTAGAAAAGCAAGGATTTTTATTTTAAGAGGGAATTTTCAAGTGCCCCTAGAGCCACCATGCCATGTGACCTTTCGATTCTAAGTCATTTCTTCGAATACACCACGCAGTGATCTACATTTCTAGTAGTGGAAATGCTCATTCCGACCATGATTGACTTTCCCTGGAATTGGACCAGGATCCCTAAAAATTGGGATTTTTGAGATTTTCAACAAAAAACTTAATTTTTTATGATTTTTCGAATTTCGATGAAAATTGACCCAAAATGGACTGAAATCTACTTTTAAAAATCTACCATAATTTCTTTTTCTTTACGAGTTGAGAGAGCTGCGACATGTGGAAATGTATGGAAAAGGATTCTTTAAGCGTAAGAATACAATAGAAACAAGAACCGAGGAGAGGATGACCTCGAATATGGCAGTTGAAGTTTGACTAGAAAAGCAAGGAATTTTTGTTATAAGAGGGAATTTTCAAGTGCCCATAGAGCCACCATGCCATGTGACTTTTCGATTCTAAGTTATTTCTTCGAATACACCACGCCGTGAACTACATTTCTAGTAGTGGAAGTGCTCAATCTGACCATGTTTGACTTTCCCTGGAATTCGACCAGGATCCCTAAAAATTGGGATTTTTGAGATTTTCAACAAAAAAATATTTGTTTTATCGATTTTTCGAATTTCGATGAAAATTGACCCAAATTGGACTGAAATCTACTTTCAAAAATCAACCATAATTTCTTTTTCTTTACGAGTTGAGAGAGCTGCGACATGTGGAAATGTATGGAAAAGGATTCTTAAAGCGTAAGAATACAATAGAAACAAGAACCGAAGGAGGATGACCTCGAATATAGCAGTTGAAGTTTGACTAGAAAAGCAAGGAATTTTTGTTATAAGAGGGAATTTTCAAGTGCCCCTAGAGCCTCCATGCCATGTGACCTTTCGATTCTAAGTTATTTCTTCGAATACACCACGCCGTGAACTACATTTCTAGTAGTGGAAGTGCTCAATCTGACCATGTTTGACTTTCCCTGGAATTCGACCAGGATCCCTAAAAATTGGGATTTTTGAGATTTTCAACAAAAAAATATTTGTTTTATCGATTTTTCCAATTTCCATGAAAATTGACCCAAAATGGACTGAAATCTACTTTCAAAAATCAACCATAATTTCTTTTTCTTTACGAGTTGAGAGAGCTGCGACATGTGGAAATGTATGGAAAAGGATTCTTTAAGCGTAAGAATACAATAGAAACAAGAACCGAGGAGAGGATGACCTCGAATATGGCAGTTGAAGTTTGACTAGAAAAGCAAGGAATTTTTGTTATAAGAGGGAATTTTCAAGTGCCCATAGAGCCACCATGCCATGTGACTTTTCGATTCTAAGTTATTTCTTCGAATACACCACGCCGTGAACTACATTTCTAGTAGTGGAAGTGCTCAATCTGACCATGTTTGACTTTCCCTGGAATTCGACCAGGATCCCTAAAAATTGGGATTTTTGAGATTTTCAACAAAAAAATATTTGTTTTATCGATTTTTCCAATTTCGATGAAAATTGACCCAAAATGGACTGAAATCTACTTTTAAAAAATCAACCATAATTTCTTTTTCTTTACGAGTTGAGAGAGCTGCGACATGTGGAAATGTATGGAAAAGGATTCTTTAAGCGTAAGAATACAATAGAAACAAGAACCGAGGAGAGGATGACCTCGAATATGGCAGTTGAAGTTTGACTAGAAAAGCAAGGAATTTTTGTTATAAGAGGGAATTTTCAAGTGCCCATAGAGCCACCATGCCATGTGACTTTTCGATTCTAAGTTATTTCTTCGAATACACCACGCCGTGAACTACATTTCTAGTAGTGGAAGTGCTCAATCTGACCATGTTTGACTTTCCCTGGAATTCGACCAGGATCCCTAAAAATTGGGATTTTTGAGATTTTCAACAAAAAAATATTTGTTTTATCGATTTTTCCAATTTCGATGAAAATTGACCCAAAATGGACTGAAATCTACTTTCAAAAATCAACCATAATTTCTTTTTCTTTACGAGTTGAGAGAGCTGCGACATGTGGAAATGTATGGAAAAGGATTCTTTAAGCGTAAGAATACAATAGAAACAAGAACCGAGGAGAGGATGACCTCGAATATGGCAGTTGAAGTTTGACTAGAAAAGCAAGGAATTTTTGTTATAAGAGGGAATTTTCAAGTGCCCATAGAGCCACCATGCCATGTGACTTTTCGATTCTAAGTTATTTCTTCGAATACACCACGCCGTGAACTACATTTCTAGTAGTGGAAGTGCTCAATCTGACCATGTTTGACTTTCCCTGGAATTCGACCAGGATCCCTAAAAATTGGGATTTTTAAGATTTTCAGTAAAAAAAATTATTTTTTATGATTTTTCGAATTTCGATGAAAATTGACCCAAAATGGACTGAAATCTACTTTTAAAAATCAACCATAATTTCTTTTTCTTTACGAGTTGAGAGAGCTGCGACATGTGGAAATGTGTGGAAAAGGATTCTTAAAGCGTAAGAATACAATAGAAACAAGAACCGAGGAGAGGATGACCTCGAATATGGCAGTTGAAGTTTG
>ARYC01001660.1:0-77910 GCA_000711775.1 Oxytricha trifallax
CCTCTCCCCTATTAGTAAGAGCACTCCATCTTAAATGAAATCTTTGGCATAGTGGAGGAATCCGCATTAGCTTCCAGCACAGCAAGATAGAGGAAAAGGCTCTGGGCAGAGAGGAAAAGGTTAGTAGGTTTGGGAGATTCGCAAGTAATAGTCACTGTATCACCATCTTCATTGTTACCATTACCAAGGAAATGTGCCCCAAAGCGCTTGCTGATGCCATAGGGTGGTCTGAAAAATAAAGATGCTCACTTATCTCGGCTCCTGGAGTAGATGTCTTGGTCGGGAGACTCCACCCCCGCAGACCAGAACATGATGAATCGCGTGGTGCCCCTGGCCGCCCCCCAGTCGAGCTTCTGGCAATACTGAAATCCTTGAATTCCAAAAAGATAATGTCAAGACCAGGTGACCTGACTTAGCAATGTGATGAGTGTACTCAAGACCAGACCCGAACCACTCCCAGCAATGGTTCCTCAAGAGGCTCTCGATGACAACGACAAGATAGTCTTCCAAACTTACTACAAAAGATACAGAGATGAAAAGAGCAAGGAGAATGCCTAGAACAAGACTTGGTACAGACTTCTCTTCCCACTCAGCGCTAAATACGATACTGATAAAACATCTTCTACCGCCTACATTTCGCTTCCTACGAAGAGCTGCCACGATTCAAGGAGTTGATGAAGAAGTCGGGAGCCCCTGTTGAGCACGAGGACGAGGCTCACCTGGCCTGGCACTGGCAGTTGGAAACAAGCCAGCGCGCCGACCTCCTACATATCAAGAAGGATATTGAACTGTCCTGGAAGAAGAATGACTCCAAAGGATAAAGAAGGCCACACCCCAGTCGAGGACCCTGGAGCTCCAGGAAACGCTCAGGGACGTCATCGAAGCCTCGGAGGATGAAATGATCTCCTTCATCAAGAAGAACTAAAAGAGGTGCCCCCTCATGCCCGCAGTCTTCTCACCCTACTGATTCAGCAATCGTCAAGAGCAGAGATTGGGAAACTCGCAAGCTGGCACTCGAAGGTCATCGAGCCCAAGGCACAGGAGTCAGAGATCAGAACTACTCCGATGAGCATGAAAAGGCTGTGGAAGCCATTATTAAGGAGATTGAGAAGTTAGTAGAGCAGTGATTTAGTTTTAGTAGTTGGTCATAATTAATTAATAAGTTTGTTTTGTATTTCATTTTCTTTTTCACCAATTTCAACATACTTTTATATACAAAAAGCTACTCTTAACATTTTCATGAATTTAATATTTAAAAAAATGATATTAATATAAGAGCTATTAATAGTACAATATTATAATGTGCAATAAAATATTGTAAGACATTTAATAGTGAAATTTATGATAAAAATATTCATGATTTAATATTTCATTTAATTATTTTGCTAAAATTTAGTAGTTATATTGCTGATAAAATATTTTATCTAAGAGTTATAAGGAATTTTGAATTATAAATTATCATAATAGTTGATAGATTATTTGATTCAGGTAATTGATAATTTCAAACATTTAAATTTCAAAAATTTATAATCGATAGTAAAATCCATCCAAATCAGTTTTAGGAAAATCATATAAACTAAAATAATTTATTTTTTACTCTTAAATACTTTTTTATAAACTAGAATCCAAATAGTAATTAGGAAGATTTGTCAAAATTAAATAAATAAAAATAATTTAGAAATGTCGTGTTTTTGATAAAGGTTGTATGATTGCAATTTGGGTCAAGATTAATTTTTATTTTATAATTTACAGTTAGTAGTAATTGGTTGCTAAAGTTATTAGGAAATTATTATTAAGGGAAAATTAATACTGAAGGTAAGTCTCCCTCCCTCCCGAACTCCCCTCAGGAAGTATCAGGTCTGGTCACCACCTAACTCGACAATAGTTCAAACACGAGTCCTTTCTTCCAAGCTTTTAACCAGGCAAAAATATCAAATAACCCTGGGTTTCAAACCCCTACCATATCATAATTAGTTAGTCGAACAACCTCTTTACAGTAGGTCCAAAGCTTGTTTTGACAGTTTTATAAATTAAATAAAAATATTTAATCAAGTAGAAACCTTTCATTAGAGTATATTCTGAATGTGAGATCATTTAATATACCTATAAAAATTCTATCAGTAAATATAGTTTATTTAATAATAGGATCATTTGTTGTTTTCTTAAGAAAATAACTTTCAAAAAAAAAGACTTTGGTTAATTTTTTAAAAGAAAAACATTTAAATTTTTCCTTTTTTTAATGCAAAAGGAATAATTTAACTGTTTATTTATTATGAAACCATATATTTATATGATAAAAATCAAAATCTCAAAACCCTTTCAGTAGTTTGATTGAGTTTTTGATTGATAAAAGTAGACTACTAGTGCATACTTTATCAGGGTTTTAATACGATTTATGTAGGGGTTTAATCTTTAAATATTAGTAATTTAAGCGATTATATGCGAGGTTTGGGGTCAGTTTATAACAGTAATTATATAGATTTATTGTTTAAGCTACGTTATGGATGTGATGATTATTGTGACCAAGTCAGCCCTATCCTTAACTATGCATCTATTGCAAGGCTACTTCATAAATCCCCTGCTACTGTTAGGTCACACTGTCTGTTAGCATTAGATTTGAAGAGATTATAGCTTAATTCTAAGCCTAGAAGACCTTTGAAATTTCAGCAGCACCATATTGATTATCTCATTAATGATAAGACTCTTAAATACTGGGCTCATTTCTCTCTAGCCTAGAGGACTGTGATGTTTCATTGCCAATTTCCTGAACTACACATCTCTGCATAATATATAGCCAACATATATAAAAAGAATGGAATTTCTTACAAGACTGCCAATCGCATTAAGAGAGTGATTGATTTTAATGTTCCATTTGACAAGGATAATTTAAAATATATATTCGATTAAATGCAGAGGTCTTAAGAGCATAATATTAAGTTCATACACGCTGATGATGCTGTATTTACATTCAATACCTTCATTTCTAGGTCCTGGTACAAGAGGTACAGCAACATAGAAGTTTATGATTAAAAGGTTAAGGTTTAAACTCATGCTATTCTAGGTGGAATAAGTGAAGATAATGATCTTGAGACTTATGTTATCCACCCTCGCTCTATTAAGACTGAATAATACATATTATTCCTATAATAACTCAGAGATAAGTACGGTGACTAAGAGATTATTTTGTTTGTAGATAACTTATCAGTCCATAAAACCAAAGACTCAAGGAAGGAATATGAAAGATTTAACATAACACCTGTATTTAATGTTCCATACAGTCCTCAGTTCAATGGAATTGAATTATATATGGGCCTATTAAAATGCCACTACAAGAAACTTCTGCTATATCACTTAATGCACGATTTGAAGATAGATACAGTTGATTTGATTAAGAGTGCAGCTAAGAGAGTCAGCGATGATAAAGCTAAAGTATACGCTAGAGAAGGAAGATTTTGTGTTTATAAATAAGTATTAGATTTAAACGAATGAATATATTCACATATTAAATTAGCTCATAAAAGGATTTGTCTTATCTTCTCTTTCTTTTCTTCCTCTTATGGCTTGCTTGGACCCATGTTTCTTCTCTTAGTGCCAGCTCCAGAATCTATCTTCATCTCATCTAGTTTTAAAAGTCTTTGTAGAGTCTCTTACTTAGTTCGTGTTTTACTTAAGACTTCCTCTCTCTCTGTTTAATTTGCTACGCTCTTTCATCAAGTAAATAGCAGTACCAGGTTTTTCTATAAAGTTAGAAGTCTAAGCTAACTTGAGATGAATGGATGCTTCTGAAGTTCTTATAGCCAGGAGTCACTAATTTTAATTCCCTGCTTCTCTTTATCTTCAGGAGAGATGCTGTAGCATTTCTTATGAGCTTCTTAAATAACTTCATTTAAGTAATCAGGTTTCAAAAATCCAAGAACATCAAAGAAGAATTTTTTTCTGGCAACTTATTAGCGAGCTGTAACTTTGATGGGAGGTAGAGAGCTACGACCGGATCACTCATAGCATCGTCATATAGGTTAGTCACTGATATTTCAGGGTAGTTAGGTATCACAATCATCTTTATTTCATTGGTCTTAAAAGCTTTTTTCTCTTCACTTAGTAAGGCTTTTAAGAATTAGATTTTTGTTCCTTCCTGTGTAGGCAAGAACAATCCAACTATGGTTAATATATTGAAATTTGATAAAAGCTTACCTTGCTATACGAATATCTATAGAGGTCCTCTTTACTTCGAAATTTCCCTTTTCAATTCTTGAGATTGAATTCTCTTTATTGCATCATTCACAGACTCCATCTTGTTTCCAGTTTCTATAAATGTTTATTAAATTTAAAATTATGGATATCTATTCTAAACTTGCTAAAATTTTACTACTAAATAGAGAGATCCAACTTTAGGTCAACCTGAATAAGATAGTAAGAAAAAGATAGAGGAACTTTCTCCAAGTTTCAAAGTTTGACTTCCGTTTTTATCAAACCTTCTCCATTAAATTGCTCCTAATAATAATTAATTTAATTATGTGGTGCTCCTAATTTACTTAAAACTTAATTAGGAGGTTAAATTAAAGTTCAAAACCGTATTAGGTGGTACATTAAAAAAATTAAATTTTAGAACTTCCCCTACTAAATTTACAAGAACAAATTTAGGAGCTCCACATAACTTCACAAAACACATTTAGGTGCATTTTAATGTAGGTATAATTTAAATAGCTTATATAATTATTAATAGTATTTATAAAATGAGCGGTAACTTACTTATAAAAGCGGCATTGCTTGGCATAAGCCAGTAAAAACTTTCTTTCATGAATCAAAATAAAATTGAGATTTATGATGCCTCTACCTAATATGAACCTTAAATTTTCTTACCTTAGGTCTCTGATTTTGAATAACAACTCAATTGCAAAATATAAATGCAGAGCGAAGAAATTTAATGCGAGGTACCAATAAAAATGGCTGAAGAGGAGGAAGAGAAAAAAGAAATAAAGATAGAACATTTTTGTGAAGAGTGTTAGAAGAATTTTACTTTTAAATCTGCTCTCAAACGTCATACTTTAGAGCAGCATTCTAACAAATCCAAGCTCTATCTTAAGCATAATAAGATAGATGTAAAATATTTCTGCCTTTACTGTAATAAGTAATACAATCATTCAAGGGAATAAAAGTTCACCTTGAAAAACATCATGGTAAAAGTTTGAGGTAATAGATCCTGAGACTGGTGAAGTATTTCTTGAGAAAAGAAAGCCAAGAGACCCTTTAGAATCTCTGGAGCAAAGAGTTATGAAAGAGAATAAACTCATTAAAGCAATGAGAAACCTCCCTTCCCTGAGATAGTAAAAATTATTTTTAAAATGCCTTTACTCAAGCTTCTAATATTCAATATAATTGGTTTAACTGAGTGCAAAGAAAGTTATGATATATCTGAGAAAAAAGTCATAACCGATAAGCAGTTCGCTTACAAGATTTATCCATTTAATTACTTTAAATGCAAGGGCAAATATCTTTGACAATGAGTATCAAGCTCTTACTAAAGCAAGGAATAGACAGTGCAGATTTATAATTAAACTTGAAGCAATTCTCCTTGCTTAAAATCATGTAGCTTTTCGCTTGCCTTTATATTAAATGACATTAAGAGACTATATTCAAGACTAAAGGTGTCCAAAGTAACTACCTCTTATTCTAACAAATGTCTGCAAAGGTATTGAGGAGTTGCATACTTTAGGATACGTGCACAGAGATTCAAAGCCTGAAAACATAATGCTGGACTTTTCACCTCTCAGAGTGGTAATAATAGACTTCAATAGATCGTAGAAAGTTGAGGCTTCAGGACTGGCAAACTTTCGTGGCACTCCTGGATATTTTCCAGAGAGAGAAGACTGGAGGAATGGAGATATTAAGTGGAATATATGGGCTCTAGCAGCAATTATTATAGATAGCGATGTCAGGTGTTAGTCCGAGAGTACTTTGAAAGGTTTGATGTTAATTCATATAAACGGTTGATAACCTCCCGTAAATTAATTCAATGGCTAAAAATCATCATCATAGATAGCGATATGCAAAGAAATGACTACTACAGTTGTAGAAGTGAAAAAGATTCAAAGCAAAGAATCCATCTAGAGCAAAATAAGATAAAAGGTAAAATGAGAGATATGGCTGAGTAAATTATCCTGAAGCCTAACAACAGAGGAGAACATACAATCGACTATATAACTAGTTGGTTAGGAGAAATTAAGTTTTAAAAGTTGCCTCATGATGCCAAAGTATTGTTTCAGTGAATATTTAAAATAAAAAAACTAAAAATACAAACTAATTTTCATTACATTTAAACCCTAATCCCCTACATAAACCCTATTAAAACCCTAATAAAGTATGCACTAATAGTCTACTTTTATCAATCAAAAACTCAATCAAACTACTGAAAGGGTTTTGGGGTTTTGATTGTTATCATATAAATATATGATTGTAAAACTTATTTTATAATTTACTAAAGTTTTAATGAATTTATTAATTAAACACTTGATTTTAAACAATGTAAGTAAAGCTAATTTTTTTATTAAATAACTAAAAACATTTTTTGGATAAGCAAAATCTTATTTTAAAATATTTAAAATCTTTCTTCTTATATTAAGAAAAGACTTGTAACATTAAACTTCAACGATATATTACCCTTAATTATACAAAATTATAATCATTAAATTAGGCTTTTAGAGTTTAGTATCTATCTATACTAAATATTTATTTGGTCTATAAGATAAAATCTAAATTATATAATTTATGAGATTTTCTACTAAATCTAGTAAAATTTTGAAAAATAACCTTTGTAAGTAGGAGTTCACATTTTAATAGATTTACTTAATTACAAGTAACCTATATTTAATTCGAAATAAATGATTTTTATAAAATTTTATTGATTGATTTTTATTGAAAACAAACAATTTTTTATTTTTAAATATCGCAATTTTTAAATACAATTCAAGATATATAATTTTTGTTATTTTAATTTAATTAATCATTTATTTTTGAATTAAAAACTGATTAATCTATTAAGTAGCAATAAATTATTTATAATTATTGGGTTTATAATTTTCATAGAAAGAAAAATGGGACAGTCCATCGCAAACAAGATCAATTAATTATTTTTAATGCTATTTTATTTCAATTAAAAAAATTTCATTCCTATGAAATTCCTTAAAATCAATTTTTTATCTAAATAAGTATATTAAAACATTTAGTACTTAAACAATTATAAGAATTGTTAAAATATTTAATCATAATTATATAAATATTCGTTAATTATTGTTTTTAAAAATAAAAATCCTCCATAATAATTTTCTGTAAGAATATTTTTAGACAATCTATTATAATTAAAAATTTTAAAATCTTTTTTAAGTATCCTTAACGAATATGTATCCATAAAAATATTTCTTAGTTATATACGATTTTACTTGCGAGCATGTTCCAAATGGAGGTTGTAAGATTCTTGTAGCTTTTATATATTTATATTAATTTATAAAAAAATTGAGAATTTGACAATCCGTATATTAAATTATTTATTATGACAGCTTAAAATTCAAAATATTACTCCTAATAGATTTCAATAAAATTTTGTGAGGATTTTACATTTTCTTGCATTAAGTAGCCATTTTTTACAAATTACATATTTAAATCTTATTGATGTTCTTTATCTCTATATTTAACTTAGTTTTAATGATATTCTTTTATATAATAATTTTTTCTAAAAAAAATTATTACATAATATTTGTAATAAAAACAACAAAAATAATTCATCTTCTTTGTAAATCGGTTCAATTAACAAATTGTCTAATTTTAAAAAATATAATTCATATACTTTTTTTTTAAAAATCTTATATTCAAATTACTTATTAAATTTATAATTTTTATTCGTTGCTATTAATAATTAGAACTGTTAATGAATAGAGCAAGATCATATTGAGATTATAGAAATACATTTTTAATTATTATTATTATTTTACATTCTCGATTTATAATAAGTATCTATCTTTTATTAATTAATCAATGTTTATAAACTATTTCTTCAAAGTATAATATAATAATTACTATATCCTATTATAATATATACTTATATCTATCTATCATTTAGAAATATGTATTCATTAGAATCTTATATGTCAATTATAATTTTAATTATTATCAATGAATTTATAAAATTTAATAAAATAACAAACAAACAAAATTGATTAAAATACTTTAAAATAACTTTATTATGTAATCTTAAAAAAGTTTAATAAAATTAGATTCTATATATTATATATTTTAAATGTCATATTCATCTAAAAATAAAGCATGAATAGTTAACTGATTATTTATCTTTCATTTTCTATAGGAAATATTTTTTTTAAAAAATTGGAAAATTAATGTTTATATTTTTTCACATATATAATACAATATTATAAGCTCGACTTTAATTTTCAATTAAATTTAACTTTATTTATAAGAAGAATTTTCTAGAGTAATAAACATCTTATTTTTAAATATAAATATTTGTTTTAAGAATATATTAATCGAAACAAATTCTAAATTCAATTAAGACCTTTTATATCGTTCCACACGTTCTTTTTCTGCAATATATTTAGTTTATTATCAAAAGATTTTCTTATATTTTTGCCAAATTCATCTGTTTAAAATTAAATTATTTTTTTTAGAATCAATTGGTTTGTTTCGGACCTACTGTCCAGACGGTTGATCACCTGATAAATTCTGACAGAGAAGGGAATTTGAAACCCAGGGTTCTGTGGTGTCTGTATCTGGTAAAAAGCACAGAATACTCGTCCGAAGCTGGTATGGCCTAAAATGCAGCAAACATATGACCCAATATAGAAATTAGGAGTGCCTACATGGAAGAAAGGACACGTGTTTGGACTACGGTCGAGTTTGATGGTGATCACACCTGATGCTTCGGGAGGGGAGGTCGGGAGGAAGAATACCTTCAGTATTACTTCCCCTTAATATTATTTTCCTAATAAATTAACTAACTAAACTAGCTAAATTAGTTTTAGAATTGCATATATATAAAGATTAATGTTTGAATATTATCAGATCTTTTGTTGAAATTTGCAACAGAGTGATTTAATTATTAAAATATAAAATTATATATGGAAAAATAATGAAATTGTAAATACCAATATTTTTTTATTGTAGATTTTACTATCTTCCTCTAAATTCTTAGTCTATATCTCTGTCATTTTTAAATGATTGACTCAATATAAATATTTTATATAATTTTAACTAAAATTAAATTGTTTATTTAAAAATAATTTCGCAACAAATTTCCATAAATTAATTAATATATATTATTAACTCTCGTTTTTAACTTTTTAATTTTAAGATTTAAAGATTTATTCTTATTCAAGAGCATCAAAGTTCCAACCAATAATTAAATTTCAAATATATTTATATTTTTATTATTTTTATTATTTTATTAAGCTTAAATTTTAGAATATTGATAATATTATTAATTTAAATGCTTGTCTGATTTACAAAGATATCTTATGGAGATATTTCAGACATCAAATTTTATTGTGTTTAATTAATATCTTCTGATTTATGATCTCTATCATTTTACATTTTATTAATTGTAAATTACATTTAAGCGCTTTGCTTTTTATCAGGCATAAGATCTATAGTTTTAGCTATTGATAAATTGGTAATTGGTCTACTTTAAATATTATAGTTAAAAAAAAAAGATTATAAAACTATTTAAAATAATTTATTCTGTAATATAGAGTTAACTATATATTTTTAGCAATATGAAAGCTACTTGAACTTTATTACTTAGGATGAAATTATATTTCTTAATTTGGAACACCCCAAAACCCCTTATTCTTATTTTGATTTAATTCCTTATTAGGTTTAAACTTAATTGGAAGTTTAATTATGATTCTTTTTCTTTAAATTTTAGAAGCTTTTAATATTTTAAAAACTTATATAGCCAATTACTTCAAAATCATTAATTTTAATTTATAAAAAATAAAATACATATTATTTAAAACATAACCTAAGTGATGCTTTTAAATACACTTATATTTGTATCAATAAATATTAATAAAAAGGTTATTGAATTGTTAATGCGATAATGGAAGATTTTCTATTGTTTTAAATAGAAATTCATATCATTTCAGTTTATAAATTATTTTAATTTCCTAATAAAAATTATAATAGATGTAGGCCAAAATGGTTCTTTATAATAAATATAAAATAAAGCGAAAGAAAATAAATTTGATAATTAGTATGTGGTTATTAATCATTAATAATATCAAATACCTTTAAAATAATTAGAATTATTGAAACATAATTATTTTTCTCAAATGTTTATATTATTAATCTAAGTAATATTTTAAAATTCAATACATTTGTTTATAATTTAATTATTAATTTCTAAATTTATAAAGTTTAGCTTCAAATAATTATATAGAAAAAAATGACTAAACCAATTGAATAATTGTAAAATAATTCTATTTTATATTTTTTATCTTCCCCTATTTCTTAATTTCTTGCTTGATTTTCCAATTACTAACTTAAATTTTATTGTTGCTTAGCTTATTCACTGAATTCAATTAAATTTTGCATTATTTATTCTGGAGAAATTTAAAGCTCATTCTCAAAAATAAGCTTTTATTAACCAAGTACATGAGGTTCTATAAAGTGCAAATCTTTATCAAGTTGCTTTTAAATGTTTTATTATTTCTTGATAGATTAAGTTTTCATCATATTATAAAATTTTATAAATTTAAACAAATAATATATAAATATTTCTAATTAAATTTGGTTAATACTATTTCTACTAGCGATTTTACTTTTATTCATATCTTTTCTCTTTTATTTATTATTTTACTTTTTTTCTTTGTAATTTATTTTATGTTTTCTAGGAATAGAACCATTAAAAGTAGTTTAAATGGACGTATCAGGGTCATAAATTATAAAAGTATAAATTACAATATAAAAAGTACAATTTAAAAAAAACGTTCATCTTTTCCAAATAATGCTTAGAATTCTTATTCGATAAGAAAATCTGCTCTTAGTTTATTAGCTTCCCATTTAATACAAAATATTTTAAGTTTATATTTCATGTCTTGTGCTAAACTTATGAAAAAAGCAATCCAATTTACTCCTATATTTAACAATATGTGTCCAATCAAACATATAATTTTACCCTATATATATTTTCTAAAAACAATTAAATAAAACATATAGTAATGCCATATTTAAGCTCATCATTCCCCTCAGTCATATTAATAGCAAGAAATCCATAATTTACGCACATTATGCAAATTTCATTATAAAGCTACAGAAAAGCAAAGATTCCTTAATGATACGGCTAGATTAAGAATTATAGAATTATTATCGCTAAGCTTTAAACTATTTGAGCATAAATTTGGAAGTTTGGATACCCTTTAAGATAAATTATTGAAATTTTTATATAATAAATTTAGAATATAAAAATAATAATCAAAATTTATAATTTTAGTTTATTTTTGATTACTTTTAATAAGAATTTGATCATATATTTATATTTAAACTTAATGTTATAAAATAAATTGTATGATTTTACTAAAATAAAAAAAAAATTTAATTAAAATATTTGTTACTTAATAATATTGAAAAAGCCAAGAAAAATCTTCTTTGAAAATAGATAAAACCAAATATTGTAGAAATATATTTGAATTTGGGAAATTCTTTATAATTAAATTAATTACAAATCAAAATTGTGGCAGTTAAAGTTGGCCAATTTAAACGATCTTGGATTCAAAATTAACTGGACTTTACTATTGGCCGTACTATTTTATCTCATTCCTAGAGCGAGATAACTCGACTTTAATGAGTAAATTTTGAATGAATTACCAGATTTTAAATAATAATCAATAATTTATGCACACTATTTTAATCTTAATACTTTTTAAATATATTAAAATGGCACATATCTCAAAATCAATGAAATTTCGAGATACGTGCCAAATAAATCAAATTAATAAACTAACAATTAAATCACAATACTAAAATGAAATTAAGTTTATAAATATTTTAAGTTCATTTTTTAAACTCTATTAACTTAATCAATAAAAAAATATAATCTATAATTTAAGCCTTAACATTTAAAAATAATCTACATTATTTATGTTGAAAGTTTTATCAATATTTAATTACGTATTTATAAATATATGAACTTAAAATATTTATAAATTTAATTTCATTTTAATATTGTGATTTAATTGTTAGTTTATTAATTTGATTTATTTGGCACGTATCTCGAAATTTCATTGATTTTGAGATACGTGCCATTTCAATATATTTAAAAAGTATTAAGATTAAAATAGTGTGCATAAATTATTGATTATTATTTAAAATCTGGTAATTCATTCAAAATTTACTCATTAAAGTCGAGTTATCTCGCTCTAGGAATGAGATAAAATAGTACGGCCAATAGTAAAGTCCAGTTAATTTTGAATCCAAGATCATTTAAATTGGCCAACTTTAACTGCCACAATTTTGATTTGTAATTAATTTAATTATAAAGAATTTCCCAAATTCAAATGTATTTCTACAATATTAGATACTATATCTCGAATTCTTTAAAATCAATTAAATTTAAATAGTATAAAAATGTTAACTACGAATATATATATTTAAATTTAAATCATCATAAAATGCCCCAAATCTTTTCCTAAACTCATTTCCTTTAGCTCTTCTTTTATTATGCATAAGAAACATAGAGAATATTACAGGCAATGTCGAAATAATAATTATTAAAGTGTAGGAACTTATTAAATCGATGGTGTTTTGATCTTAGTTTCCCTGATCAATCTATTTTTCAATAAATATACTAAGAAAATTAATAACTTACTAATTAAATGGAAATTATGGAGGACATGCAGAGCTAGATGTAACTTTTCATAAATGTCTTAATGATAGGATTGTACATTATTAGTTTTTAAAAATATATATTTGATAGGTCATATAAAATTAAAATATTAAATTTTAGTCCTTCAACCCTCTTCATTAATCTTAATTTGAATTATACATATAAAAATTTATTATTTTATGATCTCAGAATGCTATAAAATTGTATTATCAAATAAAAGTGTTATTGTACGAAGGGCTTTTTCTTGAAAGTTATATAAATAAGGTGAGAACTTTAAATAGTTATGAATAAAATATTATCATTCATTTAAAACTAAATATAATATAAACTACTGCAACAATTAGCAATATGATCAATACAAAAACCAGCATCCCTATTTTAACCACAAAAATATATCAATTATAGTATATTTTTATGTCGTACTTTTTTTCATTTCATTTTTTTAAAAAATAAAAATTAGAATTTCTTAATTTAAGTTTATCATATTTACTCATACAATTAAGAATATTCCTTTTTTTTAATTTAATAATTTTATTACAAATGAAGAAGAATAATATCATTGAATTTTTTAATTGAAAAAATTATCAAATAAAATAAGAAACTCTTCAGACTAAAACGATAACTATTATATTATTGGGCAATTATAAATTTAATAACCAAATTAAACCTCAAAAAATCTAATTTGCTATAATTTTAGAGTATTTTTGGGATTTTAATTCTACCGAAAAAATTAGTAGATCCATATCTTAATAAGAGTTAAAGTATTCCAAGTAATTTAAAATTTTTATCTTTAAAAGATATCTAGCTATTAAATTGCAAAATTTTCATTATAATCTTCATCTTTTGATGATATAGCCCCAGTTACATAAGATAAGGCATTTTAGATATATTCCTTAGGTATTATATTTCCGTTTGAGATTTAAACAATAGCTTTAATCACTTGTATGAATAATGGTGGAAATTAAAAAAATAGCTAAATCAGTATTTAAGGACAATTATATAACATTTTTTCAATTTGACATTCAAGAGTGCAAAATGAGTAATAATTTAAAGCGTTGAAAGTAAACTGAAAATCATTCTCATAGAAGCTGAAAATAATATTTTCAAAGCAAATATTGCTATAATAGAATATCTAATTACTTCACTCGAAACATAGGTTGTATCTTCGAGGCTTTAAGCCAATTCTATATATTAAAATGAAGAAACAAAAGAATTAAAATTACTTGTCATTTCAAACTAAGGAGGAGCTAATTTTTAGATAAAACTCTCTGGTCCTACAATACTTTTCAAATCATTTAAAAATGAGTTATTGATCAAAATTATATAAAGATAAATCACTTGATATAAAGAAAAGGGAATTAAGGAATCGTATTGAAATCCTATCTTAAACCTATAATATTTTAATTTTAAAACGTGAGAAAAGATTACATTCATAATTTTAAATTAATACCTTTGATCCATATTATTTTAAAAATATAACTTTTATTGATTGTAAGACACTCTTTCAGTATTATTGATCAATAAAATAAATTGAATTAAAATATATAAAACAAAAACATTTAAATTTTATAAAAATAAACTTTTTATTGAACTAAACGAAGATGTAAATTCTATAATCTGTAATTTTTGTAATATTCCAAAATTTTATCTTCACTTAATATTCCTTGTTGGCAAAAATTATATTATTTAAAGATTATTATTATCATTATTATTATTTATTAATTTGGCATCGTTTTGAAAATACTTTATCTATATTCCTCACTTTCTTAACACACTTATGTAACTATCACTTGTAAATCTAAGTTATTTATTAAATTTTAATTGCACAATTCCATCTTAAGATATACTTGAAACTGTACAATTATTATATTCAATCTTTGTCTTTAACTAATTTAACATACTCTATGTCAATAAATTAGGTTCAAATTCTTTAACTTCCTAAAATTATTTAGATTAATATCCTTTTCTTAAATCTATATGATTAATACTATAAAAAAATATACATTTCAAAATTGCTCGTCAAGAGACAATTATTTAGAATCATACTTAACTTCTTCATTAACTAGAATTTGTTATTAATAATATTCATCCTGAATTTAATCTTGAGTTTTTATGAGTTAAACATGTATGTCCAAGAGCATGAAAGTTTTAAATCTGTCATTTGAAACCACTCTTATAGTTATCCATTTATCATAAGGGAAACCCTCTGCTTAAGGGTAAATTAATATTTTGTTATATTCGCTTGCAACTATTAACGAATTATAGAACATTTAGAAATATTAAATACAATTTAAATAATTTTAATTAATAAAATAACAGTTTTATCATTGAAATTCTATAAATAAATTTTAAACAATTTTTAATAGCAAGAAATTAATTATGATTAAAAACATTTTTTAAAAGTAAGAAATTAATTATGAAATGTCTAATATAAAGATTTCAATAAAAATATAGATTTATATTTGAATTTAAAACATATTTTAAAATAACATGAACTTTGGATTAACTGGGTTCGTGACTTAGAGTAATTAATAAAAGCACCTATTATTTATTCATAATAAGGAATAGATTTAATCCTAAATATATTCATAAATTGCTAACTAACTAATCTTTAAACTGTGTTCTGTGGATAAACATTTTCAATTAATTCATACTAATGAACGAATGTTTTGCAGGAGAGAAATTCTTAATATTCTTTAAATATATATTCGTGTTGAAGCATTTTTGAATTAGTCACTATACTATCTTAAATTTAAAAAAAAAATTTAATTAAAACTAAATTAAAGTTAAGTATTATATATTCTCATTAAATATTAATAAATTAAATAAACAACATGCATAATTTATACCATTTTATTTTATCAGCGCTTAAAAATTCATGATTTTAGTTTTAATTATTGATGAAAGATATAATCTAAATTTTTTTATTTATATTGCATTCAGTTGATAAATATAAATGCAATTATATATATTTTATATATTTTAATTGAAAAGAATTGTAATAAAGACAATTTATTTTTAAACTTAACAAAATTCAAATATCATATTTATATATTTAAAATTTCAAGAATTAATTAAATATTTTAAAGTTAATATTTTTTCTGATTATAAATTATATAAAAATCTCTAAATATTATTTAGAGATTATTACATTTAAAAAAAGAGAAATTTATTTAAGATTTAATTTTATTTATCTTCTTATTTTGTGAAAAGCTAATCACAAGGAGGTGTACCTTCGAGATCAATCAAAACCCCAAAACCCCTTAATGAGGTTTATAAGTGCTTTGATTTGTAGGGAATTTGTTAGGGGTTGGGGTTATTAATAGGTTTTAATGTGAAATATATAGTAAATGCATTTAATTTAATCACTCAAAATGCACATTTGGATCATGTGGAAGAGGTCTGTAGTTTATTTTACTAAACCACTATTCTATTTACTCCATCGATATGTCTGATCGGGGGCTAGGCTTAATTATTACCTACTCTGCCATCAATTTCAATGCTTGAGATACTCTTGTTTTATCTATAAAAAGCTTTATTCTTTGCTTCGCATCATTTTCACACCTTGTTGAGTAATAATCGTTGCAAGGCATATCGCATTCTATTATTATTGCTGCCATTGCCCACAAATCCCATTGAATCTCCGTCTCTCCAGTCTTCTCTTTCTGGATAATAGCCAGGAGTTCCCATTACACTTCCTAGCCTTGATACTTCCACTCTTAATGCTCTGTTTAAGTCAATAATTGTCACTCTTACAGATGAAAAGTTTATCATTATATTCTCAGGCTTCAAATCTCTGTGAACAAAGCCTAACTTATGTAACTCTCTTATGCCTTCTAAGGTTTAAGTTGCTATCAAAGCAAGCTACTTATGATTCCTTTGATCACTAATGAAATCTCTGAGGGTCATTTCATAGAGTGGGAGTCTGAAAGCAACATGATCTTTGGCGAGTAGAACAGCATCTAGCTTGATTAAGTACTTACACTCTTTAAATTTTGCTTGAGTGAGTACTTGATACTCGTTAGTAAACTCCATCTAATATTTATCATCACTTAAGAGATAGTTGAAAGGATAAACCTTGTAAGCATATTGATGATCATTGATAACTTTCTTATCAAAGGAGTCTTCTAGAATAATATAGCTTTAAAGAGAAGTATCTAAATCTATCTATGCAAGAACTGGTATTTTCTTGTATTAAATTTTGATCATGATTTTTGTGATTTCCGATGTTAGTTGGTTGCGTGCCTTCTTAACACACTCTAATTCACTAGCTTATTCAGGCACTGTCACTTTAGAATATTCCCTCGATTTTCTTTTGTTGAGAAGCTTCAACTCAACTTCATGCTTTTAAATTACTATGTCTTTTTGTGAGCTATTAAAAGATGTTTCTTCAAGTCTCTTGTATGAGAGTACTACTTATGGCACTCAAAGCAATCATACTTACCATCGATTTTGTCATGCTTTAAGTATACAGTAGGCTTGGCTTCTCTATGCTCCTTCATATGTCTATACCAGCTTGATTTATGAGCAAAATCTCTCACACAGCTCACAAAAGTATACTTCTACTTCTTCAGTTTGTATAGGAATATCATTAATACCTTTCTCAACCTCTCTGTCTCCCACACACTTATTTGCCATTTATTTTCTATTATTAATTTCTATTTTAAAAACAGAGACCTCAGTGATAGCTCTGGTAGTTCTTTAAGAGAGTCATCTCACAGCTATCACACTTTTTATTGCTGCCAAAGGTAAGTCTCATTTAGTTTGATGGAATGCTGTTGTTTTTCTTAAAATGTTAGCGATCATATTTAAATTTGAATTTAAAATTATAAAACTGCCTCTATAACTGAGAGCTTATATGAGAGCTTTGCAAGCCTACAAATTTCAAGGAAAGTTCTTAGAGTATTAGAGAAGAATTATGAGTGTTAAGAGACGATCCAGCTCTAAATATGAGTGAGGAAGTAACCATTTTTACTTTAAATAATAGTTGATTATAGTAAGTACCGATTTAGGAGGTGCACCTAATTAAGTACGTACTGCTTTAGGAGGTATTTTGTGATTTTATGATTAAAATTAGGGTGCTCCTAATTAAGTACTAGCTTTAATTAATGCTCCTAATAAAGTACTAGCATTTTAGGAGCTACTCTAATTAAGTACGTACCAATTTAAATTAAAAATATGGAACTATAACAGTAGAAATTGATATCAATCTCTCAAATTTGAAACAAGTTCTCAAAACCTTCTCCATATCCTGCTAAGAGGTTGACCTCCTATAGGATGCCCATATTTAAGAGTAAATTTTACAGAGGTATATAATTGAAATCAATAAACTTAAATTTGAATATCATTTCTTAGATCTGTAAAAAAGATGGAGTCAATGAATGATGCATGAAAAGAGTGCAAGCACAAGAATTGATTCAAAGATAGAAGCAAGGAGGATTTGCACCGCTACCAGGTGCAGCAAGGTAATGAACTCATAGTAACTCATCTTGATTATGAAATTGGTTTGTTCTTGCCAACGATGGAAGGTACCAAAATTTCATTTCTAAGGGCGATACTCTGCGAAGAGAAGAAAGCATTGAAAACTTAAGATGTAAAGTTTGCAGAGATTCAACTATCCAGAAATCTCAGTGACTAACTTATATGATGATGCTATGAACGACCCAGAGGTTCCGCTGTACCTGCCTACTAAGAAACAGTTGTCAAATAAACTACCTGAAAGAAACTATTTCTTTGGCATACTTGCAACAATTAAAGGTGATTACTTGAAAGAAATTATTCAAGAATCTCATAAGGTACAGCATCTCTTCAGAAGATAAGGATAAACAGGGGATCAAGATAAGTGAGAGCTGGCTATAAGAGTTGCAGAAGCAACCATATATTTCAAGTAAGATTTTTAGTTTAACTCTTTAGAAAAATCTGGTACTGGCATCTTCTTGATGAAGGAATAGAGCAAGCTTCACAGAATGAGAAAGTCGCAGACGAAGTATGAAGTTAGCAAGAGACTTTATTCAAATATTTAGCCGCCAGAGTCAATGAACATAGATGCTGAGGCAGCAAGAGAAGAAACCTTGGAGGAGGGAAGCAAGAAGTAGAAGAAAAGAAAGAGAAGCCAGCTCTCAAGAAACAGTTTTAAATGTGACTTAAATATTCATTAACTTAACTCTAAAACTTATTTATATACATTCACTCTCCCTTCTTTAGCACACTTTTATGCCAACTAATTATCAACTCTCTTAGCTGAACTTTTTATAAAATCCACTGTATCAATAGGTAGGTCATGCATCAAGTGGTATAGCAGCAGTTTCTTATAATGACCTTTTAGTATACCCCAGTAGAATTCAATTCCATTAAACCATGGACTGTAAGGTACGTTGAACATTGGCGTTATTCTAAGTTGTTCATAAATCTTCCTGTATCTTTTGTCTTATGAACTGAAAGATTATCAACAAACAGTATAATCTCTTATTCAGGGTACTTCTCTCTCAGCTGCTCTAAGAACTTAATATACTGCTCTGTCTTTATAGAGCGATGATGAATATCATAAGTTTCTAAACCAGTATCCTCACTAATTCCTCCAAGAATTGCCATTGTTTATACCTTGACTTTCTAGTCATACACTTCTATATTACTATGTCTCTTATACCAAGACTTCTAGATGAAAGTGTTGAAGGTAAACACAGCCTCGTCAGCATGAATAAACTTAATATTATCTATTAGGCTCTCTGCATTTAATTATAAATATAATTTAAATTGTTGTTGTAAAATGGCAGAGTGAAGTCAATCACTCTCTTGATACGATTAACACCTTTGTAAGATATACCATTTCGTTTATAAAATGTTTGCAACAGACTATGGAGAGATCTTCAACTCAGGGAACTGGCGGTGAAACATAGTAGCTCGTTGATCGAGAGAGAAGTGAAGCCCAATACTTCAAAGTTTTTTCATTAATAAGATAGTCAATATGCTTCTATTGAAACTTTGACTTCCTCTAAGCCATAGAATTCAGCTATTATTGCTTTAGTTATACTGCTATAAAACAGTGGGATCGAACAGTTGATAGACTTCGCTTTAAGAGCAGTGCAATAGACTTATAGTTCAAGTACTGGTTTGACTTATTCACTGTATATATCACATCCATATCGCAGTTTAAACCCTAAATCTATATACTCTTCATCATAAATAGACCCCAAAAGCTTGCTATTTTTGTCTCGCATTTAATTAATTAACTCCAACCCCTAACAAATTCCCTACAAATCAAAGCACTTATAAACCTCATTAAGGGGTTTTGGGGTTTTGAATCAACCTGCAGGCAATACATTTTTAGCATGCTTCTAAGAGAGAGCTATGTATATTCCTGCATTAAATGCTGTTGATCTTAGCAGTTATATAGAAAAATACTTGAATATAAACGTGCCTAGCAAGGCAAAACTTATAGTAGTCGACGAGTTTGCATACAAAGTATATCCTTTCAGCTATCTCATTAAGAATGAACAGTATTAGAATGAGTTTGCTAACGAATAAATCGTTCTTAGAGAACTTAAAAAAGAGATTGCAAGAACTTGCTTAAGCTAGACGGTGTTATTTTAGGCTTCGGGTTCATCGCACTAAGGCTTAAGAAATATGAAATGACTCTAAGAGACTATCTATATCAAAACAGATATCCGGATGACTTGAATGATATACTTTCAGATATGATTAAGGGTGTCTAGGAGTTCCATGAACTTGGATATGTTCATAGAGATCTAAAGCCTGAAAATGTGATGCTCAACCTCTGTCCTTTAGAAGTTGTAGTTATCGATTTCAATAGAGCCTTAAGATAAGAAATTGTAACATTAGCAAAGGTCCTTGGGACACCAGGATACTTCCCAATCAGAGAGAAGTGGACAAATGGCTCTGTTTAGTGGGATGTATGGGCAGTTGCTGCTATCATATTAGAAAGTGACATGGAAAGCATGTCTTACTTTGGTACTAAGCATGAAAAACAATCAATTAGCTTAGCTTAGAAGCATATAAAGTAAGAAGATGTCTGCGAAGAAATAAAAAGCATAGTAGAGATGATAATCGTGAGAGCTCCTTCATATCCTAGATAATCCTTAGATGACATACTTGAGCCACTATAGAGAGCAAGATTCAAGAGATACAATAAAGACAAGCAGATTAAATTTGTTTGAATTAAGTACTCTAATACTCATTAAATATTCATTAAATTCGCATAAAACCTGCGTTTTCTCTACTAACCCCAATAAGACCCCAACTATACCCTACAAATCAAAGCACTTATAAACCTCACTAAGGGGTTTTGGGTATTTGAATGAGGAGTCAGTGAAGTCTTTAAAGCCCTCCTCCGAATAAAATTAACTCGATTGACTTTCTTCTATAATCCTGCTGTGGGTATCTTTAACTTCAACTAAGAGCTTTTTCCCTCCGATTATTTGGTTTCTGACGCTGTTATTGTTCACAGAATTCTACACATCATTCCTGGCCATGCGTGGCTTTGCTTTTTTATTAGATTAATTAAGTGAAAAAGTGGTGCTTGTGGTTGGGGAGGTGAATATAGAATTGCGTTTTTATTGTTTTGCATAGTCATTCATCATTTGCTGCTGCTAAACCTGCTTCTAATTAATTTTCATTTTAATATTATTCTCAAGCTTAAATTATTTCATAAATTTCCAAAATCGTTGAAAAAATCTGATATATCTGAGTGATAAGTTGTGTATATAGTTATAGTCAATTACTTATAAGATTTTAGATTAAAGAGAATGTAATTTTAATTTTGAATAAATAATTTGATTTAAAATGAAAACAGAAAAAATGACAAGTAATTTGATTTATTTTTTTCAATTCTTTTTTAGATGAGGAATTTATGGAAGATTTCTTGGAATTCAAAGATTAATGGGAGAAGGAGGTAATACTTTTGTAAATAATTTATTTGTTTTTATAGATGGGATTCGATGAAATGAGCTAACTGTCAACAAATATAGCCTCAACAGTATAGGGAAGTGTTTCAAAGAAACCATTAAAGAAATAAACTTCTTAAAAAGCAGATGCTAAACAAGAAAAAGCAATAGCCTAAGCAAAGCAGACCTACTAAAAATAATTAAAAGAAGCTGAGAAGTAAGCACCACCACCAGGCCCACTAAGTTATAAACTAAACTTCAATGTAACAGAGAAGAAAGCGATTGGATTTTCATTTGGGAAAGGTTCAAAAGAAGTTGACAAAACTTTAAAAATCAAGAATAATCAAATTGAAAAGACTGACAATAGACTTATATTGTACCCTAATATTGATGCCACTAGGACCAACTATCATGGAAATAAAACTTTGATTAAATAGCCATTGCCCAAACCTAAATAATTAGAAGAGAAACTACTAAGAAGTTCACAAATGGAAACTGATAGGCAGTCTTAAGTTAGTACCTAAGCTTCAGAATTTTCTGATTTTAAGAAGAAAACTAGATAAGGCATCACAATAGCGCCCATCCCCTTTTCAAAGTTGTCAGATTAAGAACTTGAGCGTTATCTCAGAATGGAAATCAAGAAGAACCCTCATTTAATTAAAAGAAAATTGACCTTTATCAACCCAAACTATTAAGCAATTGAGAGGAATATCCCAGGTCCAAAGATAGTGAATAAAAAGACTGTGAATATTTAAGCTTTTGAAAGGGATCTTGAAGAATGGAGAAGACCTAATGTTTTTACTTACTCACCAGATGGAAGAAAAGTTAAGCAATCTCTACCTCTCTATTCATTTGCAAAATCAAGTAAATTTGAGAGAACACCCTCACCTGATAGGAGAAAAGCCTTAATCATAGATGAAAGTTAAGTAAGAAAGAGAGTACCAAAAATAGCTATTCTTCCAGAGCATGAAGTGAAAGACTCCGAACTTTTGAAAGAATTTGAGAAGACGAGACTCGGGCCAGCATCTTACAAAGTGTCATTTATTTAGACTGAGAGAAGAGCTGACTTTGGAGTCTTGAAAATCAAGGAGTAGTATGTGATCAAAGAGGAAGAGGAGGAGGATGACAGACCGATCCTATACCCTAATTACGATATTGATAAACCAAATAGAGGAGTGTTTAAGTATCATGAACCGTCTTAGGATCTTGGACCTCAACATAAACTATATGGTAATTTTAAGTCTAAAAATAATATAATAGATATTTTACCCCAGAAAAGATACAGAATCCTGGGAAATGGCGTTTCTACGATTATGATTTAGACGTAGTTCGAGAATAACTAGCTAAAGATATTGATCAGTTAATGATTTATTTAATCTAAAAATTAAAAAACTATATATTGCATTCGCCAGAAACATGTCTGTAGAAGAATTCAAGGAGAAAGAAGAATTCCACGATATGATAGTTGAACGCTTAAAGAGACAAGAAAAGAGACCAGCTGTAGGTTAGTATGATCCAGAGAGACCAGAAACCAAAATTGAAGTTGATTTCTCAAAGGCACAAGGCAGAGACCCTTATTATAAACTCAATCATTAAACTTAATAAATAATTAATTATATGTTGACCCAGTAAGTATTACAACTTATATTATAAATATACATTTTATAGGACTAAACATACAAATAAGAAATCATATTGATAATTATAATAATTTCATACTATGGTTTATTTGCTTGAAAGGGACATAGAAGGAGATGTGTTGATTTTAGATCCTCAGAAACCTCTGCCACACTTACCAGACATAAACTTCGACAAGTAACTGGGAAGAGAAGAAGAGAAATTTGATTCAGAAGATTTTTCACTATTTAATATATATTTTGATAAGATATAAACATGCACTAAGAGCTGATATTAGAGCCAAACATAGATGCAATCAGAAAGAAAAAGCAGTTCTATGTTGATTTCGATAAATAAATTGGAAGAGTTGACCTTGAGAAGAAACTACAAATAGTATAATCTTATCATTTATATTGAAACACATTGATGATGACGAGGTGTTTGTGCACAACTTGAGTTTCAGGGAAATACGTGCTAATGACCCAGCCGATAAGAAAATAGTGGTGCATGACTTCGGAAAGTAAGAGAGCAGATTCAAGGAAGATGAAAAACTTCAGAGATTGAGAGATATGGACATACAACCTGATGAACTAATCATTGAAAATGACTTACCTGCCAAGAAAGTCAGCACAATTATAATAGTATTTCACCTATATTTAAGTCAAGGGTAACGTGCAGATGGATAAAGACACAGTGGAAAGATTCCCAGTGAAAATAAACAAAGACCCTTTCTACAACGACCAGCCACTCACCGAGTTAAACATAGACATAGATAAAGCCTTGCAAGCGACAAAACCAAACGTACCAGTGGTTGACTTCAAAAGATACGAGAAAGTGAAGGAGAAAGAACAACAAGATTTAAAGTTAGTCATGTAGAAACAGGAGGAGGAGAAACTCAAATACGAGGAAAAAAAGAAAGAAGCCAAGGATAAGTTCAAGGTGGACAAGATATTCCCGTCCACTGGTAAAACCACCAAGGGAGTCAAGAAAGGCACCAGAGGAGTAGTTAAAGTCACCGGTAGCAGTAATGGGGTGAATAAGAAAAAGAATGTGATGGATGCTGATGCTGAAATTGAACAGTATATGAAGGAATTGGGACTTAGTTGAATTACATATATAAGATTAATTTAATTATTGTTGATTTCCTTGATAAATGCGACCATATATTTTGTAAAGAAAAGTGATTTTAAGAATTAGGATATATAGATAAAGAAAGCAATAGATATGAAAGGAATTCACACTTTGCTGTTCATCCCAGCAAGATAATTTTATTGCACACACAATTATACTCAATAAGCATCTCCATCGTCCCCGTAGTTGTAATCTTGGTCATCATCCATGTACTGCATCTGACCACCATCAATGCCCATACCATTCATTTATAAATATATCAAATTATTTGAATTTTTATAAAATAATTTTTATATATTTTAATTTGTGAGTTAATTTTTGAACCTTAATATTTTTAATATATTGTTGTTAAATAAATTTTTAAAAAAATTTAATTTGGAACATACTCACTGCAAGAAAATTAATTTTTTATGTTATACGATTGATAAGAAATTTATAATTTTGAAATAAGCAACACAATTTTAATTGGCTATTCAAATATTCTTTTTTTGTTATATTTATTATATGATATGATATAATATTTTAAGATATACTTTTAGATTATTTTTTAATGATTGTCATTCATCTGATCATCGTATTATCCATCAATTTAGTCTAAATGATCAATATGATTGATATCATAGTTGTTGATGTCATCGCCATTCAACAACATGTCCTCCTCATCATTTTAACCTTGAACATCTTCCATCTGGTCTCCCATTCCATTCAAATTCTGATGTTGTTGATAGAGCTTAAAATATTAAATTACCTCACAGAGTTTATTAAATTAACTATATAATTTAAATCTTAGACATAGATTCTTCAGTCTTGAGATGTGTATGGAAATCAATAAGTGTCTACCTGATTTTATGCATCATATCAATCTTTTGAAGGAATAATTTGTCCAAATTGTTCACGTAATTCTCGACATCACTGCCTGGCTTGTCCACATCGTTCAACAATGCCATTTCTCCCTTGACCAGATCGACTAAGTCATCGATGTGCTTTCTGTGGCCATTGATCAGCTCTTCCTCTTCTTCAAGGATTTATTCGATAAGCTGTTCGTGATCATTGCAAAGCTTTTCAGAGTCGTCGTTGTACTGAGTCTCTAACTCTTCATAAGTTGGAATGGCATCTCCTAAGGCATAGTACTCATACGATTGCATTTAAAATAAACTCAGCATTAAAAATAAGGTTAATGCTATTTATTTTAATGATTGGCTTCTTCTTAGGGACTTCTTGCTATTGCTATTACTATGGCTAATCCATCATTTTGTTCTTTTGCTATTGCGTCAATCTTCTCTATTAGAGTGAAATTGGCTATTGAACTTGTTATTACTGTTGCTAAACAGGTTATTACTTTTGCTAAGGAGTAGCATTCTGTTGCTAGTTAAATGAAAACCCTCCTGGGTTGTTATTCACTGAGAACTTTCTTTGAGAGGCTGGGTTTGATTGTGGTTATTGTTGCTGATTGTAAATTTGATTTTAGCTTGGTGATTACTAACCAGCGAAGTTGTTAATTGCACCCTTTTATTAGTAGGGATTAGCAGTTTTCTGATTTTAAAAGCTAGGCTTTTGAATTTACAAAGAATTATTTTGCTGGATTTAGCCATTTGGGAAGGTTTATTAGTTACCAAATTGCTGTTGTTATTACTGTGGGTGGAAGTTTGGAAGTTAGTTTTGTTAGTTTAACTATTGTTGTTATTACTAAGGCTGTTGTTGCTTCAACTAGGGGCCTTTTACTTGAAGAGGAGTAGTAACTGCCTGATTTTACAAAGAGTTTTAACGGTTAAAGCCAAATTTAGGAGCTGGCTAATTCTAAGCTTGTTATTACTGTTGCTGTTGGAAACTGCTGTTGATATTTTAAGATTGCCGAGGATTTGGCATCATCTAGTTTTACTGAGGTTTCTAGTTGAAAGAAGCATTTGTTGATTAGTTCTAATCAAGCATCATTGACTAAGGCCTATTTTAGGGTTTTAGATTGTTGTTTTGACTAGCTCCTGAAAGAGCATTCATGAAATTGTTGAAAGATGAAGAGGTTTGATTTTGTAGCTATTACTACTCTTGCCTCATTTAAGGCTATACCAGTGTAGTTGCTCCACCGGCAGCTCCCTTCAATTAAGGCTTACCGAAATCAGCAGGAGGTTTTTCTAGTTCTTTTGGCTTCATAGTATTTTAATTTAATGCAACTTTCTTTGTGTTTGTTGACTATCTTGCCAACATAAGTTCCTTGTTCATAATATCCTGCTTGGTCTACTTTTAAGGGAGAGGTTACGCTCCACCTTGAACTTAAGGTTCATTACTTTTCTTTAGATCTTTAACTCTATCAGCATATCTTAGAGTGTTCAAAGTGTGCTCACAGCAACTATTTGCTGGAGATACATTTGCTATCATAGTAGTTTTACTGTTTCCTGTAAATGAATCCTTCAAGACTTGAGTAAGTTTACTACCTCTAAATGGTAAATGCTTCTTTTCTAAATCTAGTGCTCTGATACACTCTTTCAAAGCGAGCAAACTCTTATTGATTTCAGCTCCATCCATTTTAGTTTGCTTATTGGTATTCATAGTGTCTGCACCTCTTTCACTTCCAGCTAAATCGATAAAGCTCATTTTTCCATATGATTTCCCATAATGCCTAATTTGCATTTGCAATATCGCATGTGATCTAGAACTTTCTGCGTTAGCCCCGGTTTACCCACTAGTTCTACACAATAATCCTTTACTGATTTGAGCCATGATTTCTTCAACTTAAGTGATAGGCTTTTCAGTTATGCCAATAATGTTCACGTTATGTTTGGCATCCTCTCTGCATGTAAGTTCTTGTTTGTTATTGAGCAAATCGTAGAGTTTTCCACAATAGATTTCATAGAAAGATAGGTAAATCTCAAGATCTTCGTACTATTAAAGTAATTCAATCACATCGAAAGCAGCGAGCAAATACAAACCTGGTACTTAACCATCACTCGTTCCCATCATAGTAAAAGTTTTACCACTACCTGTTTGACCATAAGCGAAGCAGGTGGTCTTAGCACCTTTGAAAGCTTCAACTACTAAAGGCAAAACACACTCCTAGTAGATATCTTAGTTTTGGGCGTCTAGCTCGAATACATTATCGAATGTAAAATGATGTTCTTCAATCAAAAATTATATTATAATTTAGTTTTTTTATAGTGATCTCATCTTTTCAAATTATTTGTTTGAATGAACTTAGTGAGATCAACTTTCGTTCTAAATTTGAAATTATAAGTACTAATTAATGACGAAAATATTCTTACTTTAGTTCTTTGACGATAAGAGACTAGGCATCTTGTATCTCCAAAACATCTTAATCGTTCTTCTTGCTCTCCTTACTATTCAGGGGTCTCTTTCTGACAACGACTCTAATCTTAGGGGGTTCCTTAGTGTTTGTTAAAAGGTCCATATTTGCTGATTTGTTAGTTAATTTAAGTTTTTCTTTAGTTTGTTATTATTTTACTAATTTCTTAAATTAGATTATCTACTTTTTTATACTTTCAGATTTCAAACTAAAGCTAATTTCACACAATAATAACATATATTATAACATCAAATTTAGCCAAATTGATGGGCTATATATAATCGATAAGAATAAGCATTTAGCATACTATATTTTAATATGCAGAGCTATGAACTTAATAGATCATTTAAAGTTTATTATACGAAAATCACAATTATAATTAAAAATTAAATAAATTTAAATTAAAGTAAGCAATAATTTGAATAAATGTTTTAATTTTTTATTTATCTGTCTTATAATAATCTGATCTTTTTGTGTCAAGATATTCTATTAAAATCTAATTATATTTACAAATTTATTCTTGTTTTGCAATAAAATTTTCACTGATTGAGGATTATTATTAAGTTTTTATAAATAAAATGTCTGAAAAATGCAGATAACTTACAAAAACCCAGCACTCCAATTTTTACTAAAACTTTGAAACAGTAAGGCGAAATAGGCTAGATACAATAATTACCGAGGGAGACTCAAATATATGCCATGCATATTTATATATTTGATCATCCTATTTTTCATTATTATAATAAAGTTTGGGAGAAGGGGTTTTGGGGTATTTAATATACTATTTAACATGCAATATCTCGAAAGAAATCAAAAAGTTTGCAGACTTCTTAAGACATAGTGTTTTCTGATGATGATTCTTTTCATCATAATATACCTTGTAAACTTAGTATTCATTTTTAATAAATTAATTAAGAATCATACGTTATTATGAACTAATGATAATAATTTAATTAATAAACAAAGTTTATAAATTGTTTTTATGTAATTATTTTAATTTAGAAAATTTCCAATTGTGTGCATCAGCCAGGCCAATCATTAAAATTGAACTACTTTAAAATAACAAAACTGAACTTAATGATTCATACATATAGAATATCTAAACTAAATAATAATTAACTATCATTACATTTTATTATATATACAGTAAAATATCAATCATGATCTATAAAATACATTAAATAAAAATTTTCGATTTGCAATAGGCAAATGACATTCGATGAAGTGTAAACAAACAGCGTAAATGGAATATATCAAAATTAAAAAATAAGTTGGACATGAACAAATCGGTATGAAGCAACATCAATAAAATATTGTTTAAATATAATTGGTTTTGCGGCTTTTAAATTAATCAATTTATAATCAATATTTTTCAGTTATAATTCGCTTAAAAATTACAATCTTTGGTAAATTTAAGAAATACATAAATTACAAAAATTTACATTATAAATTAGAAACGCTTATATTATAAATAATTCAATATATTTCGACTCAAGCCAATTAAAATTAATTGTATCATTTAATAATAAATATTCCTCATAATTGATGAGTTTTAAACAATAATAAAAATATATAAGAGAGCTAAGAATAAAATAAATAATCTTAGCTGCATTTAGAGCTTCCTCCCAAATATGGGTATCGCTAATAAAACACATTTCAATAATAAAATAAAAAGCCTCTTAATAAAAATATCAATTTTGTTGATAGTTAAAAGCATAGTTTGAACGAAAAATAATAATATTGTACAAACATAAATAATTTAAGGAAAAAATAATTGACGATTTATTATATTTTATATACCATTTAATATATATCAAATTTTGGATTTAAATTATATATGAAGAATATTTATTCATTTTTTATATATAAATTTTCCTTTACTTTCAGGTAAAATAGAATTAACGTTTGAAAGTTAGAAAATATAAATAAATTAGCTATATTTTATCAAATTAATATTTAATCTCATTAAAAAAAGATGTATTTCTTCGAATAAATGTATTTTAAAATTTGAAATTCTTGGATGGGTTAACTATCATGAATTAAAATTATTTACTAATTATTCACAAATCAATTATATTGCTGCAAGAGTTGTAAATAGATAATATAGTAAGTCCAAGTTATTTAAATTCACACGAGGCCTTTTCTACAACTGCAGGCCCTGAATCAAAATGTAATAATCCTTTATATAATTAATTAGCAATTTTTATAAAATTTTTGCTTTTCAATCACCAATTTTTATTATATTTGTTTATATTTATAAATCCTGACTAACCCCTTATGTCTCAGTAGAGTCTAAGAACTAATCAAGGAACATTTCAACAAGCATTCCAGTCAGTGTCAAGTTTCGTAAAGTCTCTGCACGTTCCACACCAATCTAAAACCAGCAAGTATGACAGAAACCAAAATGGTCAGTTATTCAAAACTTAACAAATAAAACATGAGAGTGTTTCCAATTTCAATAACGATGGCAATTAGTATCAGAATACAGAAACTGCAGTAAAAAGTGACAAAAAGCAGTTTTTTAGGAAAACACCTACTGATGATCATGAATTTAGCATGCATAAAACTAGGAATTAACCTTTGTTACAATAAAAACCCCAAAACCCCTTAATGAGGTTTATAAGTACTTTGATTTGTAGGGGTTTGTTAGGGGTTGGAGTTATCAATTAAATACGAGACCAAAATAACAAGTTTTTGGGGTCTATTTATGATGAAGAGTATATAGATTTAGTGTTTAAACTGCGATATGGATGTGATATGTTGTAAATAAGTCAAAACAGTACTAAACTATAAGTCTATTGCACTGCTCTTAAAGCGTAGTCCATCAACTTTTCGCTCTCACTGCTTGAAAGCTGTGTAATTAAAGCAATAATAGCTGAATTCTTAGCCTAAGAGGAAGTCAAAGTTTCTATAGAAGCTTATTGACTATCTTATTAATGAAAAAACTTTGAAGTATTGGGCTCACTTCTCTCTCTCGACTAACGAGCTATTATGTTTCACCGCCAGTTCCCTGAGTTGAAGATCTCTGCATAATCTGTTGCAAACATTTATAAACGAAACGGTTTCTCTTACAAAGGTGTAAATCGTATAAAGAGAGTAATTGATTTCACTCTGCCATTTTACAACAACAACTTAAATTATATTTATAATTAAATGCAGAGAGCCTAATAGAATAATATTAAGTTTATTCATGCTGACGAGGCTGTGTTTACCTTCAACACTTTCATCTAGAAGTCTTGGTATAAGAGGCATAGTAATATAGAAGTATATGACTAGAAAGTCAAGGTATAAACAATGGCAATTCTTGGAGGAATTAGTGAGGATACTGGTTTAGAAACTTATGTTATTCATCCTCGCTCTATTAAGACAGAGCAGTATATAAAGTTCTTAGAACAGCTGAGAGAGAAGTACACTGAAAAAGAGATTATACTGTTTGTTGATAATCTTTCAGTTCATAAGACAAAAGAAAAAAGGAAGAGTTATGAACAACTTAGAATAATACTAGTGTTCAACATACCCTACAGTCCATAGTTTAATTAAATTGAGTTCTAATGGGGTATATTAAAAGGTCATTACAAGAAACTGTTGCTATAACACTTGATGCATGACCTACCTATCGATACAGTAGACTTTATTTAAAGCTCAGCGAAGACAGTAGATAATTAATTGGTTTAAAAATGTGCTAAAGAAGGGAGAGTGAATGCATATAAATTAGTTTTGTAGTTAAGTTAATGACTAAAACCTATATATTTTATTTAAAGAAATTTTTTAGATGCAACAAGCAATCAAAAAAAGAGAAAGTGTTTGTTCTCCAATAAATGTTAGATATTTTCTTTTTTATCACAAAATATAATATATTTCTATCAAATATTTGTAATTAATTTAGCTCTTCTATCGTTTGCTAATTCAATGTATTCTTATAAAGATCATTCATTTTTGGAATATTATTAAAGCTCTAGAAAACTATCGAAGGATCCACTTAACTAATTAATATTATATACCCAAAAATTTTATAATAAAAAAGAATTATACGTAAGTGATCATGAGACATAATCTATATTGATGAGATGAATATTTTGTTCTTCTCCTCATTAAGATCTTCTTGACAATTTGCTAATATAGATTATTTGTCTAGTTAGGGTTAACCTAGGTTATTTATTTTCATTTTTATTCCATCAATAATTTTAGATAGTATCGTCTGTGTAAATAATTTAAATTTGTTTATATTCCCAATCTTCCCCTTTCCCATCTATATTTTGACATAAATAATATAAATTTATCTTGATTTTTAAAATTTTTTAAGTTATAAGTTTTTAGGGAGATGACTTTAAGATGCTAAGTCCTGAGAAAAGGCAGATAGTTAATATACTCTTTCACTCAATAATATTCAAGCTAGAACTTGTACTATTGATGAAGAAACACGAAGAAACTCAAAATCACTTGAATGAAATAAATAATTACCCTGATTATCTTTACTTTAGAATATCATGAACAAATAAAAAGAAGTTCTATGATAATGAATCATTAAAAGCCCTATAAGAGGCAAGAATTCAAAATTAAGAAGACCAAATCAATATTAAAAAATCTATACTATTACTATTTTATTTATGATAAAAGTTTAACTTAACAAACAAATGAAATTCAGCTCTTATAATAATCCTTATAATATCCTCAATAGCCTCAATTAAAAAATTAATATAAAATTTCAAATAATTCGATATTTTTAATAATTTGATTTATATAAAAATTATAAGATAATAAACTTACTTTAATATAGTTTTTTTATGAGATTTCCTTAATCTAAAATTAGTTTATGATTATATAAGTCACATTTAAAATTCTTTAGAGGAAGCTGGCTTCTCTTTCTTTTCTTCTATTTCTTGCTTCCCTCCTCCTAAGTTTCTTCTCTTGCTGCCAGCTCCAGCATCTATGTTCATTGACTCTGGAGGCTAAATATTTGAATAAAGTCTCTTGCTAACTTCATACTTTGTCTGCGACTTTCGCTCTCTGTGAAGCTTGCTCTATTCCTTCATCAAGAAGATGCCAGTACCAGATTTTTCTAAAGAGTTAAGCTACAAATCTTACTTGAAATATAAGGGTGCTTCTGCAGCTCTGATAGCCAGCTCTCACTTATCTTGATCCCTTGTTTGTCCTTATCTTCTGAAGAGATGCTGTACCTTTTCTTATGAGATTCTTGAATAATTTCTTTCAAGTAATCACCTTTAATTGTTGCAAGTATGCCAAAGAAATAGTTTCTTTCAGGTAGTTTATTTGACAACTGCTTCTTAGTAGGCAGGTACTGCGAAACCTCTGGGTCATTCATAGCATCATCATATAAGTTAGTCACTGAGATTTCTGGATAGTTTGGAATCTCTGCAAACTTTACATCTTAAGTTTTCAATGCTTTCTTCTCTTCGCAGAGTATCGCCCTTAGAAATGAAATTTTGGTACCTTCCATCGTTGGCAAGAACAAACCAACTATATAATCAAAATGAGTTACTATAAATTCATTACCTTGCTGCATTAGGTAGCGGTGCAAATCCTCCTTGCTTCTAAATCTTTGAATCAATTCTTGTGCTTGCACTCTTTTCATTGCATCATTCATTGACTCCATCTTGTTTACAGATCTAAGAAATGATATTCAAATTTAAGTTTATTGATTTCAATTATATACCTCTGTAAAACTTACTATTAAATATGGGCATCCTATAGGAGGTCAACCTCTAAGAAGGATATGGAGAAGGTTTTGAGAACTGGTTTCAAACTTGAGAGATTGATATCAATTTCTACTGTTATAGTTCCATATTTTTAAATTTAAATTGGTACGTACTTAATTAGGAGCAGCTCCTAAAATGCTAGTACTTAATTAGGAGCATTAATTAAAGCTAGTACTTAATTAGGAGCACCCTAATTTTAATCATAAAATCACAAAATACCTCCTAAAGCAGTACGTACTTAATTAGGTGCACCTCCTAAATCGGTACGTACTATAATCAACTTATTATTGAAAGTAAAAATGGTTACTTCCTCACCCATATTTAGAGCTGGATCGTCTCTTAACACTCATAATTCTTCTCTAATACTCTAAGAACTTCCCTTTAAACTTGTAGGCTTGCAAAGCTCTCATATAAGCTCTCAGTTATAGAGGCAGTTTTATAATTTTAAATTCAAATTTAAATATGAGCGCTAACATTTTAAGAAAAACAACAGCACTTCCATCAAACTAAATGAGACTTACCTTTGGAAGCAATAAAAAATGTGATAGCTGCGAGATGAACTCTCATTAAGAACTATCAGAGCTATTACTTGAGGTCTCTGTTATTAAAATATAAATAAATAATAGAAAATAAATGGCAGACAGAGAGAAGGAGAAAGGTATTAATGAAATTCCTATACGAATAGAAGAAATAGAAGTATACTTTTGTGAGCTGTGTGAGAGAGATTTAGCTCATAAATCAAGCTGGTATAGACATATGAAGGAGCATAGAGAAGCCAAACCTACTGTATACTTTAAGCATGACAAAATCGATGGGAAGTATGATTGCTTTGATTGCCATAAGTAGTACTCTTATACAATAGACTTGAAGAAACATCTCTTAAAAGCTCACAAAAAAGACATAGAAATTGAAAAGCATGAAGTTGAGTTGAAGCTTCTCAACAAAAGAAAATCGAGGGAATATTCTAAAGTGACAGTGCCTGAATAAGCTAGTGAGTTAGAGTACGTAAAGAAGGCACGCAACCAACTAACCTCTGAAATCACAAAAATCATGATCAAAATTCAATACAAGAAAATACCAGTTCTTGCGTAGATAGATTTAGATACTTCTCTTTAAAGTTATCTAATTCTAGAGGACTCCTTTGATAAGAAAGTTATCAATGATCATCAATATGCTTACAAGATTTATCCTTTCAACTATCTCTTAAGTGATGATAAATATTAAATGGAGTTTACAAATGAGTATCAAGTACTCACTCAAGCAAAGTTTAAAGAGTGTAAGTACTTAATCAAGCTAGATGCTGTTCTACTTGCCAAAGATCATGTTGCTTTCAGACTCCCACTCTATGAAATGACCCTAAGAGATTTCATTATAGATCAAAGGAATCATAAGCAGCTTGGATAAATAGCAACTCAGACCATCCAAGGTATATAAGAGCTTCACAAGTTAGGGTTTGTTTACAGAGATTTGAAGCCAGAAAATATAATGATAAACTTCTCACCTGTAATAGTAGCAATAATCGATTTCAACAGAGTTAAAGAGGAAGTATCAAGGCTTGGAACTGTAATGGGAACGCAAGGGTACTATCCAGAAAGAGAAGACTGGAGAGATGGTGACTTTTAGTGGGATGTGTGGGCTTTAGCAGCAATAATAATAGAGTGCGATATGCCTCGCAATGAATACTACTCTACAAGATGCGAGAAGGATGCTAAACAAAGAATAAAGCAATTTATTGACAAAACAAGAGTATCTCAATCAATGAAACAAATGGCAGAGTCAATAATAATAAAACCAAACTCAAGATCAGACATATCAATAGAGCAGATAGAGTTGTGGTTAAGTAAGATAAACTTCAGACCACTCCCACATGATCCAAAAGTGCATTTTGAGTGATTAAATTAAATACATTTACTACAAATTTCACATTAAAACCTATTAATAGCCCCAATCCCTAATAAATTCCCTACAAATCAAAGCACTTATAAACCTCATTAAGGAGTTTTGGGGTTTTGAATAGAGATAGCTACGAGATTGGAATGCTGAAGATTTCAATACAGAGTCTATTTTATATAAAAATCAAAAGAAGATTTTCAATTTTTTAACTCATTTTCACATTTTTATAGTAATTCTAATTTAATTTGGATAAAAGTCAAATATTGATACAAGATTAACCACATACAATTAAAGTAGCTAAAGAAGTAATGATTTCAAAAGTACAATAATTTCTGGCAGTAATTTCTAAATGTTTAATTCACTTGTATTGCTGAATTTAATTAATCTTAAATTTATTATATAAAATAGAAACAAAATTATTTATAGTAATATTAAAACCAAAAATAGAAAAAGCAAGTCATAGACCCCTGATAAAGTTAGTGTAAGTGTTTAAATCAAGAAACCTTCACATTTATTATGGGAATCAATAATAATTCAATAAATTAAAGCAGTTTTATTTTGTAATTATTGCATTTATTGTATACGGTTTATGATAATAATTAATCGAATTCCCCTAATTATTTTGTGTTTCATGTTGAAAAAACTTACCTATTAAGTTTGTTAAAATAAATTATTAATTTGTTTCCATTTAATTTTTATTCAAATTGTAAAGTTTTTTATAGGAAAAAACATCAGTTGAATAAATTAGAGAATAAAAAAAAGCAAACTGTCTAAGAAAAAGATTTATGTGAAAATTCACTTTTTAATTATTAATGCTTTTTCCTTATATTAATTTAAGAGTTATATATAATAATTAATTAATGAATTCAGATAGCTGCCCTCCATCTATAAACTTAACTGATGACTATGTTTCTATGAACTAAATAAAATTGAATCTAAACTAAGAAGCACGATATTATTTTAAGTTATATAATTTTTAAACCAAGAAGTTGAGGAAATAGAGAAATTAAGGATTAGGCTAGATTAGTCTTACGAAGTTTTACCTTTAAAATAGATAGTGTAACCGTATAATTTTCTTGAGAAGTTTAAGAAAAGCATAAATATATTCGTTAAAGGCATTCAAGCTAATAAGTTTCATTACTCTAGATAGCAAGAAGACAAGTCATAAAATAATTAGTATGTTTAAATAAAATTTTGCTAATAACAATTGAAATTGTTTGATAAATTATTTTTTAATTTAAAGTGTACTATAAATTTATCTCCATCTCTGAAATATTTTTAATGGATTTATCATTTCAAGCAGGTTGGCATGAGATAAAAGGATAAAATAGGAAGGTGTAAGTTTTCCCTTTTAACGTTTTTTACTTCTCTATTTAGGCGATATATCTAGCATTCGGGGAATTGTATATGGACCCCTAACCTCTACATTTCTCAAGTATCGTCAAAGGATATTAAAAGAAATAGATAACCCAAATGTTCGCCCACCCTTCTATGGCTGGTAGTGTGTGAGTATTTTAGTCGACGACCGTACCCTAGATTTTTGTATACCAAATGAGGAAAGAGTTATGGATTTTATATTCGCTATAAGCATGCTGATAGAATATAACAGATATTTAAAATCCTTGAAAAAACCTTAAGAATTAATTGTGGGTTTTGACCAAATTTAGACTCATCGATAAAGCACCTTCTAGAATGAAAGCCCTTTTTCACAACTGCAATATAACCAGTTCGCAAGCAGTATATATAAATTGACATCCATGAACTTACCAGAGAGTCCTTCAATCAAATCAAATAGCTTCAAAAAAACTCAATCACTTAAGGTAAAATATCTCTTAAATGACTAATAGGAAGCTTAAGATATGAATAAGAGTGGTGAAATACAAGTTAATCAAGAAGTGATTCAAATATTACAAGATAAATACTATAAGAATCCCTTATGTAAATTATTATTCATCTTTTATCTTACAAATATAGGCGGCTATAAGCTAATAAGAATTAAAATGAAGATTTCATTTGAAGCATGCAGAAAAGCTATGTCAGTTTAGGAATTGTTTTTGACATCAATACTGAAAGTATATAAGAAAATGATGGTTTAAAAAATTTTCTAATACTTTAGATTTTTTAATATCAAAACTCATTTTTCCTCCATTATATTAATGATACAAAAATAAGCGCTGAACTCTGATAATTTTAACTCAAACGAATATCAAGATTCATGTACCATAACTTAAAAGCATGAATCTCAAAATGATTATATAAAGGGCGAACTAGTAATAAAAGACAAGGATAGATTTAGCTAAGGATTTTTAGAATAAGACAAGTAAAAGAATTCCAATAGTCGCAAGATATAAAATTAAATGAATAAAATAACTTCTGTTCATAAACTAGGAAATTTCAAGGGGGTTTTGGTAAGATAAAACGCAGAAATAGACTTGAAGCCCTTTTCTATCGAGTCATCTTTTGATGATGAAATTTTCTTCTATAAAAGTTCAATTTATTAGTGAAAATTATAGAGTTTTTGTTGTAAGATCATTTTCACAATCATTCAGACGCAAAGAAAGCACTTAGCACTCTAAAGACTATAGTTGTACTGAAATCATTGAAAGTAGCAAAAGGCATTCATAAACTTAAGATTATTCAACGAAAACAAAAATTAAACAAGGGAAATTTTATCTCAGCTTTATAAATCCACATTATGAATTTTAAAAAGGGTTAAGAATTAGAAAATTGAATTCGTATTTAATATGGGATCCCTTTACAAACTAAAATTTAAAGAATTTTAATTACGATTCTACAATTACTTACTATTTTTTCTTTATAATTTCAATTCCATTTAATTATATACTGTTTTGTAAAGGAGTTTAATTAAAAGGCTTTGCAAAGATCCCAGATGAGTTTAAAGTTTCGAATCTCCCTATAGCATATCATTTCTATGATCCTGTTCCAAAAATGATCGAAAAGCATTCTAGTTCAACAAAAATCTTAAGACTTAATCAAATTAAACGTCAAGGCAAAGATAGCTTTTTAATTTTCTTTATATAATATTTCGATATCTATTAAAATTTCGAATTAATAATGATTGATTGCAAAAACTGTTTATGTTTAAGAATAATTAAATATTTGGTAATTATTCAACTTTTGAATACTAATGATTTCTTAAACTTTGTGCTTATAATAATATTCTGGACTGAATTACTATTTTATTAAAGCCTTTAAAAAGTATGTTATGTTTTAAAACAATAAGATTAATTAATTATTAAAAGAAATATCATGTAATATCAGAATCTAAACCTAATAAATTCTGAATGAATAACAAATTTTCTCGTATTTTAAACATTTTATTTAGTTTTTTTCATCATATAAGTATATATTTATTCTAATTTAAATCTATTTCACCAATATTTATATGTATTTTTATAGCTAATAATACAGTTCAAGAAGAGGAGATATGAACTAAGAGGTTCACGAATCATAATTTGGCTAAGGATAAATTGCCAACACAAATAGGAAGAGAAATATTTTAAGAACTCTTTTTTGCTGCATTTCTCAAAATAAAATAAAAGGGCATTACTTTAATAAAGGCATTGAGAAGCAAATGAACTATTTGGTCAAATTTAAAATATTTTAAACTCCTATATGACACTGTTTTGTGGAATTTATTATGTGTGAATAACCTTATCCAATATCAAAACGAGAAATGAATCGGAGCAAATCTAGTGAGCTGAGGATTGCAGAAACAAATAAAAAATTTAGCAATGAGAGATAAAATGAACATGCCAAGTCAAAGCAGAGCTACCTAGATGAGCTAGACAGTATGAAACCAGCCGCATAAATTGGCCAGGAAGAAATTTGCAACAAGTAACTCTTCGTCAGGTAACTAATGAATTTGAAAGTCAAAGGCAGATTTATTGAAGAAACATAATAGTTTACATCTGAAATGGGCTAGAAGCCTTCTATCTTATCTCAAACTTAAATTTGTAAGGTCTAAGAATTTTACATTTGTTTAAGATTTTACTATGAGTCCGAAAACATCTCATTTTTTCTATGCAATCTCAAAGAAAGATGCTTCGAGGCCTCTCCTATCAGAACGAAGATTAATACGATGACTTTTCCAAACTAATGAAAAATTAGAAATCTCTCACCCGAAAGTAACACACTTTAAACAACGCAATAAAATAAGAATCTTTCTATTACAATCCAATCTACCAAGATTTACTCAGGAAAAAGAATCACATAATTGCTAACACTGAGAGTGCAAGAAAGAATTTCATAGAAAAAGGCAAATAGCTAGATTAAAACTTGTACATAATAAAAGAATTCAAGCATTGATAAATTTTAAATTCTTCAAAGAATTTAGAAAATTTATTTAAACTATTTTATGAACGAATTTCAAATTAATAAGCCTTCTGTATCTTATCGTAAGAAACGCAAAGAATAAAGATTTAGAGGCTTGTGGAAGATAGCCTAGTGAATAGAGCCTAATGAATCAAATAGGTATTTAAATAATATAAAATTTTGTAAATAGGAACACCAGTTTGAAAGTTTTAAAGTAAATGCTTACTAATTTATAAATTATTCCAAAATGAGTCATATTAAACAATCAAAACAAAAGTAAATATAATATATCTGAATTGATAGACACTGTATTTATCATAAATTCAATTATATTAGGAAGAAAATGATTGAATTTCAATGATTCCAAAGTTAAAATCTTAATATTTATACTTTTCTCATAAATTCTACAAGTTGCTTAGTTTTCATTGAGAGACAAGAGATGGTCCAGCAGCTGAATTTGTGGCGACTGGCTCAGTGATGTTATTGATTAACTATATTACTTTATAGATTTATAGAAATAGGATTCAAAATAAATTGAGAGCATTGTGAACCTTTTTGGCTAGTTCTTCGTCCTTGTCCTTCTCAGCCTCCTAAAATTATAGTTAATACCTTTCATAATAGATTTTTACCTGAATCCAATAGAAATATCTCTGTTAAGTTGACTTGAATTCTAACAAGTAAACTCTATCCTTGCTCTGCTTAACTTTCTCAAATTTAACATCATCAGGGAACACATAGAAACTCTATGAAAATTTAAGCCAATTGATCTTCACTCAGTATTGTATAAAATTTTGTCACAAATAAAGAATTTTGTGACAAACATAGAATTTCTAAGAGCGATTTAACTTACATCTTGAGGGTTTTTAGTGTCTGCGTCTACCCATTGGAATTGCTTCATCCCTTGTGGATCTGAGATAACTCTGATTAAACCTCTTCTTCTCTCTGGCTTGACAGTTCTACCATCATAAGTCATTTTTCCAGCCTTGAACTCCACTACTGGCTTGGGCTATATTCAAAAATATGAGTAACAAAGTTTAGGATGAATTAATATTTAAAGAATTGAAATTGTTAATAGTTGCTTACCCCAAAGTCACCGAGATTTAAGTTACTGAAGAGATTATCCATATTTATAAATTTAAAATTTGTATTATAACTCTTAACCAAATTATTTATGAGAGATTAAACAAAATTAATAAATCACGCTTAATAAAACTTTAACTTAGGACTTTACATTATTCTTGAATTAATTTAACATTAACTTATAATCACAATCTATAGTTTTACTATTATTTGGCTAAATTACTTATACTAATTATATTAAGTGACACATATGTTCTCTTCAGAAAGGTCTTCCACTGTGCTCTACTTTGCTAGACTGCATGGACTCAACAATATCATGTGTGAAGAAATCTGTGGGAACGTACTAAATTAGAAGTTTATAAAATGATTCTCTTTAAACTTACATCTAGGATACCGACACTGGGAGCACCCTCCAAAGTTTTCAAATTCTGAAGGCATTTAGTCTGTACAAAGTCCAAGTATTCCTTTGAGTTCAAATTTGGCTCATCTGGTTTAGGCTATACAAAATTATATTGAAATAACTCCAAAGATAAAAATGAATCTGTATAAGACCTCAAACCAAAATCTGTTTGTATTCACTTACGTTGAAATGAAGTTTGTAGTCGTTTCCATAGAACTCATAGAAATCATTCATGGGTATTTGGTTGTCAAGATCCAGTCCTAGACATATACCAGTTTCATAGGCCCAGCATCTAGCTACATTTTTAATAGTGTAGCCTCCTCCACCAACTACCATCATAGGTATATGTATAAATATAAAATAAGTAATTTTAGGCATTTTATAAGAGTATTATAAAGCCAAAACTCAAATCAAAGTTCTATAAATAAATAAAATAAATAATTTAAACATGAAAATTAAACAATCTACAAAGCCATTTATTTATCTAACCGTGATTTTATCGCTTCTAATAAACCTTGCCTTTCAAGCTGAAATCACAGCTTTTGCTAATAAATGTGCTGCTTGTATATCTGCAAACACCAAATACTACTTCTCATGTAATTAATGCTATGATACAAAACAAGTCAATTACTGTGGATGGTCCATTAATAATTATTGCTTAATTTTTAAGTGATTTTTTGGCATGTTTGAATGTAACATTTTGAGAATATGATTTAATAGTGAGAATACTTAGAATGCCCTAAATCAAGCAAATGCACCCATGTGTATATAGGTGATCCAGATAAACTAACCACAAGATCAAATTACTATTCCTTGGACTCTGGTGAAACATGTATGATTCATATTTATAACGGCATGAGCGATAGTTCTCTGCAAGGAATGTGGAAAATATGGAATCCAACCACATCTGCCAACTTCTCCATTCATTAATTTTTACTAGACAGATAAGTATTTAGAATTTCCTGATTAATAAAGTCTATAATTCTATATGTATGTGTATTGCACCTAGTTTCAACAACACAGTAAGCTCAAATTTGACATCATACTATCCTGGGGATGTATACACTCTAGATAAGGGAAAATCACATTATTTATATGTAGTAAATTAAGGAAGTACGACTATTAATTTCAAACTATAATATGGGATTGCATTATACTTATAAGTCAGTTATATATCTGTAATTGCTGTTGGCTTTGTTTCATTGTTTTATTATTGATTTCTATTAATTCTAAAATCGAAATTAATTGTTAAAGATATGAAAATAATTTTAATAAATCATAGGTATGCCCCAAGATTTAATGTGTTTGACACACTCACCATGACCTCTCAAAGTAGTATTCAATACCATAAAATATTTAAATTCTAGAAATTAACCTTTTTACAACTCAAAGTTGTAAATTTATAATAATTATCTTAAAAAAGAACAGATAAGAAGAGAAAACATATCCTTATTTAAGAAATATTTTTTTTTATAAGTTCAATATAATATATATATCTATATTTTCTAATTTTAAACATGGTTAAAAATATAATTAAAAAATCAAAAGAATTATAATTTTTATTTTATAATTTAAAACAAGGGAATTTATCAAAATTAAATGATTTATCAATTTTGTATATTTTCATCTGAATATTACATTATGGGCTAATAAATTGTAAGTTCCTAATCTATCATAAGCCAGCGAATCAGCTCCACACTAGATCACAACAGCATCAGGCCTGAACCTCTATCTGACTTCTTCAATGATCTAAAATCACACTCATTAACCCTTATTTTCTTACGGTCTTGAACAAGTTGAAATAGCTATCATCATCAATTCCAGAATTAAGTGGCACATTCAAGGCGTAGTACTGTCCATTTCCATAGCCAATGTCTTTGATGTCTCCAGTACCAGGGAAGAAGTCTCCATATCTGTGGAAAGACACTGTCATCACTCTGTTTGTGCAGTAGAAAGCCTCCTCTACTCCGTCTCCATGATGAACATCGATGTCAATGTAGAGCACACGGTTGTGATACTTCAAAAGCTCCAAAATTCCCAATACAATGTCATTTACATAGCAAAATCCACTGGCCTCCATTTTCTTTGCATGATGTAAACACCTATCATTTTTAAATTAGTTAATAAAGCCATGAATTAGATTAGAGTTAGCTTACCAGCCCAATTGATACAGATGTCAGCACTTTTGTGATTGAGTTTGATAGCAGCATCAAGAGATCCTCCCGCAGAAATCGAGGAAAACTCATACAAACCAGGGAAGCAAGGACAGTCATTCTCGCCAACATTGAATTTCATTTCAAAGTTATTATTCAAAAGATTTGGTGCGGCTCTCTTCAAATGCTCGATGTAGTCTTGTGAGTGAAATGCTATCATCTCCTAATCTGTGGCTTTGTGTGGTTACTATATCGAAGTTAAATTTAAGTTAAGTTCATTTGCTTTTGATTTGTGAGTTTATCAAGTTAATTAGCCATTTAATTGCTTTTACTTACATAGACTGACATCTTTCTGTAGAGACCATAAGCCAGGACTAGTTGATGGGTCATCTTGATTCTGAAAGGCTTCATTGGATGTTCAGGACCATAGTAGAAAGATCCTACTTCACCTATAATAAAGGGTTTTAGATCTATGATTCATTTACTATCATAAAAGTATGCAACTCTTGACATTAAAATACTCTAAATTTTTATTATTACTATTATTTTAATTCCATTACTTTTCAATTGATTTGTTAAGCATATTAATAATTGATGATGAAATTAATTTATTTCTTTTGTTTAATTAGGTATTTTGTGAATGTGTAGTGTTTTTATTCTTTCCACAACAATTGTTCACTTTCTAAGTCTATCCTTTTCCTCTTACTTTTTCATAATAAACTATTCGAGCTTGCCCTCTTTGTCCAACTTTTCGAATTTCTGCTTGACCTTCATTTCTTTGATGTCTCTCTTCTTGAGATAAACAGGCTCCAGACCTTTCTCAACTCTCTCTCTATTGGCTTTCTTAGCCTCCTTAATGACTTCCTTCTCCTATTGCTTCTACTTGCCCTTATTTTTGTATGATTTTTCATCACCAATCATATCTCTCAACTTCTAGGCCTTATCCTTATCACCCTCTTTCTTGGCCTTACGCAGAGCTTCACCAAGCTTTTTAAATCTTTCGTCTTGGACTTCCTTAATAAAAGCATATGACTCTTTGAAGAGACCCTCGTTTAGATTACCAGAACGTGCATCGAATCTGGGATCATGAGTGTGAAGCTTAGCTGGGGCTGAACCCTTAGTTTACACAGATTGCATATTTAAGGGTCTTAAAACTGATACTTATAGTTTTGAGAACTTTTCTCTAGGCCTGTTAAAAGAATTTTAGAAATGAGCAAAAATTGAATGACAATTAAATATATGCTTATAATTAATCATTTCATTGTATTTACTTACATTTTCTTTCCTAATTTCACTTTATTAGTCAACTTTTCTGCCTTCTCTTTTCTCATTAATACATCTTCCTTTTTAACAACATCATAACCAGTTTTTTGTTTAAGTTTCAATCGCTCCTCAAATGTCATCTAGCTCTAGTCAATTGGTTATTTTTTCACTTCCATTTTAATAATTAAATACCAATCATTGTAATAATAGAAATATTATATTGAACTAATGGTTAGAATTTGTAAAGTTTTCGCGGGATGCAAATATGATAAAAAATGAAAGAAAAGTAATAAAAATAGTGGCTGTATAATGATGAATATTTAATCTCGTTTAATTATTAATTAATATATAAAATGCAAATATGCAAATAGGCAAGTAAGAAAAGAAAGAGTGGTAAAAAATGATTAAATAAAAAGTAATTTACTAAAACAAGGTTTAATTTTCCTGCACTTGCTTAAATTTTTATTATAAAATTTTACTTTACCATTTAGCTTTTATAAATTTGATACAATAATAAATTATAATGGGGTTTTATCCCGATCTTTAATATTGAATGGCTTTGGGGTTTTATTAGGGGTCTATGGAAAAGTCTACTACAGAAAAGAGAACTTTGAAAAAACCAGTCTGTACGTATCTACTTTTGTTTTAGATTAATTTGCGTCTAATCTGTATCTACTATAGTCATCACCATGTAGAACCTTGAACCAGGTACAAGAGTCAACATGCACTTGAAGGTAAGTTGAGGTTTATTGGTTGTGAAATTTGAGTCTAAATTCTTTGATTTTAACCGACCACTGTTTCTAGGTTGAGAAAGTGACTGTAACCTTGGAGAAGAAAAGATATGACGGTACTCAAATCAGACAAGCTGAAGCCATCGTTGGTGATCAGTATGGATGTGTGAAGCTTATCGCTAGAGACAACCAATTGGATGTCGTGAAGGAAGGAGCTGTGATCACAGTTAGAAACGCCCACGCCAACGTCGTGAACGAACACTTGAGACTCGAAGTCGATAGATGGGCCAAGATTGAAGCCTCCAAGGAAAGAGTTGACTCAGTCAACCTCGCAACCAATCACTCTGATGTTGAGTACGAACTCGTCTCTGTCCGCAAGTGAGAGCTTCCTCTGAAAGCACCTGTCGGCTCTCATTCCAGCAGATGTAGAGACAAGTCGCGCTAGCTCAAACAATCGCACTTGCTTCTTCAATAAAAAATTCTCACTATCTTCTTTTTATAATATCCCTGTCTCTCTATTTTATATAAACCTTAAATATAAGAACGAAAACACCTATAAAAATTTTATATTTTAAGTTTATATATGTATTTAAATTGTATAAACTAATGATTGATAGATACACCTATTAATAAGACTCCTTGATTTCGAACAAATTCATTGAATATGTTTTTATATCAATCTCAAATTTAAGAAATAAATAAAATAACCACATTTATTGAATTAAGTGCTAATTTCTACAAATTTATAGACTTTTCTGTTTATTTTAAAGTCTAGTGTATCTATCTAAACTCTTCCACCACTATGCTATATTATATACCAATTGCTTTTTCTTTCTATACTTTCAAAGTGGAAATTCCTGGATAGCAAACTTGTTAATAATCTCTTAACCTTCTCTGCTCATCATAGGTTAGTCAGTCTGAAGCATTTAATGCAACCTAATTTCTTTTCTCTTGAAAGTATTAGTGTAGTACACTTGATAGTCGTGCATTAGCTAATAGCAAACGTATCCCAATCCCACACAAACTAGATACTTTATTCCTACAGACTATGGTTAGTGCAAATAATAAATTCCTTCTTCGTAAAATTCACGGAAAGTTTTGTATAGGGACTTTTGGAGATTTACGTATGTTCTTTAAAGCTCACGAGTTTTTTTCATTTTTAGATTGTTAATTATAATTAACATTATTTTTAATTGATATTTATACTTAGGGTCAATTGACATGCACATTATATATTAATTATTTGAATAAATATAGTTTTAATTTATTTAATTGAAGATATGGCATCGAAATAGCAAGCTATCTAATTAGAAGATACTTATCTCTTTGACAATTTAGAAGAAGTAAAGTGCTTAGTTTATTTAACAATTCTTTTTCTTTAGCAAAGCCAAGCAGAATCGTATGTAAATGAGGAGCAGCTGGAAGCTGATTACTAAGCATAGTAGAAACAAAAAGAGGTAAATCATCATTTTCTCAAATTTAGTGGAGTTCAAACCTTAATAAACTTTTAATTGTAGTTAGAAGAGCAATAGCAAAATCAGCTATAAAACTAACAGCAAGTTTAGGATTAAAATGGTTAAAATCCCCAGTAGATGTTTTATGATCCAAATATTTAGTAGCAGTAATAATATGGTTATTAATAACTAACTTAAAACGGTCAATGGCAGCAGCAATAGTATCCAAATTAGATGATGCAAGAATAAATGCCTAATTAGTAATAGTTGGGCGGTTTCACCTAAGTGAACCAACTTTACTAAAATTAATAGTTTTACCCACCTTAAGGAGGTTACAGTGTGACTTAGGATTACACCCTACCATCTTCCATTTACAATGCTTATGCTTAGATGCCAAACAATACAATTCAGAGTAATGGACTGAAATAGGTTAGGGTGAAGAGCGGTTTTATGAAAAATAGAAATTCTTAATACGGGTAGGCGCAATAATAGAGCGTCTATGGAATGAATGGGAAGAAGAATTAAAGTAGACCTGGGTCAGCTTAAGTTGCAAGATTAAATGCCATGTAAGCACTATAATTTTACTTTATAATAAATATGTATAGTGGAGGTAGCGCTAAAAATCAAATGAGCACTCTTGGTATGCTTTAAAACCAAGCAGCACTTTAAAATAATTTCTTCAAGTAAAATTCTGTTTCGAAAAATATGCTGCAAAACTTATACAAAGTAATTCTCATATTTTGAAGCTTATTGTAAACTATTAGGAATCACTTAATGATGATTCAGGTAATTTGAGACTGGAGAGAAACAAACTTTAAGGTGACAATTTATAATTAAAAACTTAAGTCAGAGTTCAAGATGTAAGTTGATATTTTATTATATAATATCTATATCTAAATAGAAAGAGTTAAAGAGAAAAGATGCAATAATCAAGCAATTAATGGACCGATTAAACTAAGAAAATTCCCTTACTTAAACTTAGATTATGCAAATTTCAAATCTCTCTTAAGTTAGTTTGTTTTATTTAGATAAAATTGAATCTATTTATGATACTAAATTGTTAAATTACTTGCTATATCAGTTTAATTAATCAAGCTACTACTTTGAATTGTCAATAGATACTACTAGTCTTGCTGATATTTCATTCTCTCATTTAAAGTAATCTTATTAATACTCTTCATTTTAATATACCTCTCTTAAGCTTAATAAAACTCAGTGAAGTATAAATCAAAGATCAAGCAACTGAAAAACGACTTGATCTTAAAATAAGAAGAAATCATGAACCTAAACCGCAACTTGAAGTACACTAAAATCTAAGAACTCGAAGCCGAGATACAAGAATGCAAAATGAAACAGTGAGGTTGAATTAAACACTAATTTTGGAAGTTAATAAACCACGAGTTGACCCCTCGATATTTCAAGCTTTACAGGTGGAATACCAAAAACAGTAGCAAGCCATTAAGGTTTGTTAAGATTAGGCATCCTAGTTAGTGGAGATAATCACTGATAAAGAGTCTACAATTTCTAAGAGAGACAAGAAAATCTAGAAAATGAATGAAAGACTCAAGATACTAAGAGAAAAGGTGAAGACTTAAGTCAAGAAAATTAAGGTTCTGACTTCTAAAGTTATGGACTCAGAGAAGGATAAGGTGGCTATGTTAAGTAGATTTGGTACTTCAGCCAATAAAATAGGTAGAAACAACAATCACATGAATAATGGGCATAATGAAAGTATAAGGACGAAGCGAAGCAACAGTGGAAGCCCAAGACCAAACAATTCCCCCAGAATAGGAGGAGGTAAAAACAACATGAACTCAGCTGATTGGTTTGAGAAATATGTCATAGAGAAGACTAAAAATGAGAGACTCGTCAAGTAGATCTTCAAATGTAAGATAAAGATGGTTATATTTGTAATAATATTCTTATAGTTGATCCACATCTTGATATCAATTAATTGTACAAAGAGGATGTTTAAGCCACAGAACAAAGCGATGAAAATAACTAAGATTTTCCTATAATTCAAGTGATATTTAATAACGAAGCAAAGACATTTGAATATACGAATAATATAGAAGACCTGAAGACTTAAATTTAATAAGAATTCTAGCTTGACAACATGAATTTTATGCTTAAAAATTAGAACGATGAGCCCATTGAGCAATTAACTTATCAGAACTCAAACGAGCCCATCATTGTTTTAGTTTAAATTCTGGAGGAACAATATGAAGAGGAGGATTTCGATGAATATGTGGAGAACTTTGAGGATGCAGTAAAATTAGAAGAAATACAGCTATTGCTATAAGAGTTGAAGCTTAAGCTATAGATTAAGAAAGTAAAGCAGAATAAAGCTTTGAAATATGTCTTAAAAGGCTTGTCCAATGACCAAGGCAAAAAACTGAAATCAATTTCGATTCAAAAATTGTCATAACAATTAACTAAGAAAATTAAGTTTAATGATTAAGAATCTACGTTAGTGGCTAGATATTTAATTGAATAGCCAAATCAAAATGGACAGATAGTGTTTAACATATAGACTGAAATTCCAAGAGGATAACTTAAAAAGAAGTTCACCTAATCTATAGGGGAATACCATATCTACAATTATATTCAATTTTAATGATTATATAACAGGTTTTTTACAATGGACTGGCTATCACTAGTTTATTGAAGAGACTGACATCAATTTTAGAAGACTACAAGAATACAATAGAGGAAAACCTCATTGAGAAAGATGAAACAGAGTCAGGAGAAGTGCCAATCTAAATGTTTATGTAGTGTGTATAAGAAAGTGGGGCACCAGAACTAGATGAAGAAATTAAAGACTTTTTGTTGTTTATAGTCCTAAGGTAGAGCAAATCCCTTAGGGAAATCAATTAAATTTAGGGGTGTAATATTTATAGATGCTATCAATAAATATCTTCAAAGTTTACTATTCATTCTTGGAAATATTTGATGACGATTATTTGATCCAGACCTCCCCACATGAAGATAAGTAGTATTTCAATGAGTCTTCCGATACTTCAGAGGATGAACTCCCTTCTAAACAACCTCTAAATATTTAAAATGGCTAAACATAAGAAGCATCTGGCTATAAAGGAATTGAAATTAATGAGGAAGAATTGTACCTGACCGTGGACGAGACTCTCTCAAAGATCTTCACATAGTTCGACATTAACAAAAACCTAACGAAACAGCTTTTCCCCAGAATCAGAGATCTTTTAAATATTCAGGCCTTTGATGACTAATCAAGCCAAGTTTACTACTTGCTACAAAACGACTTCGTAAAGTTCGTTAAGGATTTATTGCAAATAACAGATTAAAATCAGTCCACTGATAACGAAAAGAAGGTCCAATGTTTGTTACATATACTTGTGCGTGAAGATCTCTAAGGCATCATTTTATACGATGAATTCAAGCAGCTACTGCTTAATTATGCAAAGAAAGAGAAAATATTCCTGAAATCTGTCTAGCAAGGCATCCGTTATGATTTAATAAATCAAGAAATACTGCAATTCTTACAACATGTTAAGCAAATCACAGTTGATATTGAAGAGACTGGAGTCAAGGGCAAGAGTTTAACTGGGGAGATACTCTAAAAGGTGTTGATTAATTAGAAAATTGTTAGTGGATAGGGGAGAGAAAGCACTGTTTTAGTTGTTGATTTTGAAACGATGCTTGATCATTTGTTTATGAAGTTTAGCATCAGATGTCCACCAATAAAATATTTTATACTACACACAATAATAATTCAGCTCTACTATTTATTATTGAATGAAAGTGTAGTACGATCTTAGGATGCTTCTGTCTTTGGACTAGAGATATCCTGATATGGTTTTAGTAAATAAACTGAATAAGATACTTACAGATTTGGATTAAATTTAAGTTAACATATTGAAAATGCAGAGAGATCCAGTTTACTTGGCTTACATAAAATCTCTCCAATTTGTTCCTGTATATATTATTGAGAACTTTCAATAATTTGGTTCACATTAATATACATTAATCTCAGTTGCCTCAACCCAAGCCAAATTTGAGATAAAACCCCTCATAAAATCCTTAAAGCGCTTTAAAGCAAGCCACTTTCAATGAATAGCAGCAATTACCAGTGAAGAAAGGTGTATCTTTCAACTAAAAGCAGACAAATGCCGTTGCTGATGAAGATGATGACGTCTATGATGACAATGAGGAGGAACCTGCACCAATTCAAAAACAAACCAACCCAAAAATCTTATAGTAAAATTTCAACTAAAACTAACAAAATTCCCAATCAAACCAGCAAAAACCACAGCAACAGCAATAACAGTAAACCAAAAAGAAAGAAAGTGAGGATGAATTCTAGTATGATACGTACAGGAAGAAATTCACTAAGAAAGCTGAAGAGATACCAAGTGATGATGAAGACCTGCCTAATGACAGCAACAGCATGAAGGAAGACAGTGATATGCCTGAGAGTGATCACAATAATAATAATCACTAGCAAGCGAAGAAAATTGACTAAACTCAGTAGAATACTCAGTTGAACAAGTTAATGCAATAACAACAGTTAAATTCTAATGCTTAAATTAGTAATAAAGTCCAGCAATAGGAGGAAATATAGAAAGTATAAGCCATCAAGAGTCCACAAAAGAGTATTGTTAAACTGCAATATCATCATAAGTTATGAATAATTATTACGATAAACCTCTTTTATTGGCAATAACTAGGGATTAGATGAAAAAGATAAGAATGAGCCTAAAGAGGAGAAAATGGACTTCTAGTTTGACCCCTACAGAAAGAAATTCACAGTCAAAGCAGAGGAAATAGAGGAAGATGAGGACTTAGAACAAGAAGACTTCATAGAAGACAACTACGACTTTTGATTAAATAATTTAACTACAATTAGAATTTATTATATAATTTATAGTTAATATTTATCAAATATTCTAGTTAAGTTATTAGGTGCTCGAATGATTTACTCATGAGTAATCTGAGTAGTTGAAACTGTGTGAGAGCTGGTCTATGTTTGCTCTGCTGCCACTCACTGGATTGATATTATTGTTTTGTTAGTATGCGAAGATATTCTTGCCTGAGAATTCATCTTGAAAAACATAAATTAATATATTTCTGTAAGATCTTGCATTGTCATGTTTACTCCGTTGGTGTTCTTCTAGTGATTGACAATCATTCCTCCACCATACTTGGTTGATGAGATAAACCAATAAAATATATTAATAGATAGTATAATACTATTAAAATAATACACAGTTTATCATCTGATTGACTCAATCATAAAACCCTAATAACTTTCTTAAATTTCAAATTCGTTAGCGTTTATAAAATTTAAATGATATATATATATCCAACTATATAATATTTCCAATAGCGATTAAAAATCGAATATTAATTAGAGTTTTCAATGGGCCCTATACATTAGCTCTAGCATTTAGCCTTTGCTTCTCAAGTTAACTTATCTTATTCTTCAAGAGTTAAGCACCAGAATCTTATTTCTGATCTAATTATAAATTATATTACATTTTTCATCTCAAGTTTTTACTTTATAATATAATAATATTGAGTTCTGATGTAAACCTCCTCCTATTTTAGTGCTAGCTGCAGTTTTAGCATATGGGTTGTTTTCCTCATGCTAGTTTTCTTTATACGATGCTGATGATGATACACCACTGAGAATTTTTTTGTTTTTGGCTTGTTTCTAAGCAAATTGCAGTTCCTTCTTCAATCTGCTGATTTCCTTGTGCGCTTCCTCCTCATCAAAGGCTCTCTTGGTGATCAACTATCTCCTCAAGTCTTAAATCTACTCAGTCAGTTTTTTCTTTATTGCTTCGTTTTCTCTTCTCATAATGCTTCTCCAGATGCCATTTAGCTCGTAAAGTATCTGAGACACGCAGGTTTCAGTCATTTAAGCATCAAAAGTTTCTTTTATCTTTTGAATGGCTCTCACAGCTTCAGTGGGAATCCATTCGTTTCCCATATTCGCAGAGGAATTTGAGTTGAGGTTTGCACCACTGTAGTGACCAGCTGACTTGCCACGAGATCTATCAATTGAATTTGAGTTAGCTTTTTGTCTTGAGTTGTAACTCTAGTTTATGTTAACAGCTGATTTGTTTAGTAGATTCTTTGCTTCTCTTAAAATGTCTGAATCTGGCATTCCTTGATACTATAAGAAATAAAGTTCAATAAGGGTTTCTTACCTCACAAGTGGTTTTAAGCAACAAAAGAAGTCTCTCGTTATCTGCTTTAAGTGAGTCTAATTCAACTTAGAATGAACCATCACCCTTCCTGCTGACGTACAAGTCCTATACTGTTTTCTCCAGGTCAGCCACCTAGTTTCTCAAACGATTGTTCTCTCCACTTTTAAGCTCAAGTTCCTCCTCAATGTCTCGCATCCTATCGCCCATTGCACTCATTCTACTATTCATGTTCCTAAGGTCTTCGTCTCTCTATGCCATTTAACGTTTCAATCTATTTATTTCTTCTTCTCTGATATCGATTTCATTCTGATAAGAAGTCACCTTGAACTTTGATTTTTCGTACATTTCCTTCTGACTAGAAACGAACTCATCCATTTTTTTACCCATTTCTTCAATTTACTGGGCTTGGGCATGATTTATGTTTGTCTGTCTGTTTATCTATTCGTGACATTTTTGAATTTCTTCCTGAGCTTCTTCGTGCTTTCTGCAAATGTTTATTAATCAAATCTTTAATAACTTAGTCAAAATTCTTATATAAAAGTGCATGCTAATTAATTAAAATCACATGTTGGTGTAGTTCTCTCTTGTCTTAGCAAGTTAGATTTCCACATATCTCAGTGAGTCCTTTAACTCTTTATTTTCAACTTCAGCCAGTCTCAACATTTATCTGAATTCTTCCTCTGAGCGTTTTCCACCATCCACTCTTAATCTCTTGCCTGCAACTCCTGCTTTGGGATTGTCCAAATACTATAAATAAAATTGATTAGTAAATGCTGATAAGTAAAATATATTTAGTATATAATGAGAACAAATATTATTCAAAAAGCATACCCTTGAAGATTCATCTTGATTAGCATGAAACTGCGATTAATGCCTACTATCCATTTTTATTGTTAAATTTCTAATTTATTTATTTATTTCAAAAATATTACTGTTTAATTTCAAATTTAATTGGCTATGCCAATTTTTTTATGTACTATTTTTAATTTTTAGATCGACCTCTTCTCTGGTCCAGCCTGGTGAGAGAGTGTAATTATGAAGACTCTTGGAGTCGGCCATTTTGTGATGTACGCTCATTTTTAGTAATATATTTATATTTTAGCGCTTTTTTTCGTAAATTTAATTAATTTCTTAATACTATCACTTAAATGTAGGATCATGCTGCTTGAATTTGTTAATTTTGTAACAATATATATATAGAAATTTATCAAGTTATATAATATAGAATAATAAAATTGAGATAAAAAACTTCACTTATCAATGAAGCTATATTAAATAAAACATATGCTAATGCTAAAACGAAAAATGACCAATAAATCAATCGCACTTCTAAACACTACTTATAATTATATATGATGATATTCGTTAATCATTAAATTAGTTCACAGTCTATTTAAATTATAGAGGATGTTTACACAGAAGCTAATAAAGAAAGAAAACGATGAATTGATTTATCAACAATTAGCTCCCAATATATTTCACATACCTGGAGAGAATCCCAGTAAGATTTCATCATTTTATGTCATATTTTATCATCATTACACTTACTTTTTATAGATGCAGCTACTCTACTGGGAACTAATTGCTTCATAATTGGCAGTGGAAAGCACAGAGTAATGATTGATGCAGGGGATTTACCCCCAATTAATGATAAATTCATGAGAAATCTCAAAACATTAATGAAAGACTAGCAATTCACTATAAATGTAAGTTAAAAGATAATAGCATTAACTAATTGCGGAAAATTATTCTTTAAATTAAGGGACCTTAAAAGTAACAAATATTTCAGTTTTACTCAGTAATGGGAATTTGGGGAATTTCTATCAACCTTTTATGCATACTCTAATGATTACTTTTTAGAAAATCTTTATAAGTCATGCTATTCCAAATCATTTTGGAGGGGCTTGGAGTGTTCTAGAGTATCATGCGAGATAGGGTTGGGAAATACCTACTGTTTATAAGCATCTTGATGGAAACGACTATGAAATAGAGGTGTTTCATAAGTGCCCACATCTCAGAGAACATGCTTTATTTAAAATGGTTGCTTTGTAATTATCTTGAATTTATGTGTTATAGTATAATTTAATGAACATATGAGGCATGTAGAAGACAAAGAATAATTTCAAATAAACAGCTAAATCTTGACTGCGAAAACTCGGCACTAACCTCAAACTTTAAAAAATGGCATGGAAGATGATGAAATAATAGAGGTCATGAGGACACCAGGTCACAGAAATGATCACTGTAGTTATGCCTTAAAAAGTTAAAAGCATCAATAAAATATTTTGTTTTCTGGTGATATGGTATTAGGCTCCCCAAGTGTAAGTTGAAATAATGTCTATTTTTATTCTTAAAACCTTGCATGAGATAAGATCTTAAATCTTAAATCTATAGGTTTCAATGGATCACATGGAACTATACCTCAATGATTTGCACAGAGCTTAAGAAATGAAATTTGATAAATTATACTTAGTACATACCCTAGGCTTGAATCCTGAAGATGTAGTAGTAGAAGCTGATAAGAAAATTTAGGATTACCTGGATTACAGATATCATAGATTAAATAATATGATAAACTTCATGAGGGTAAGGAACAAATATTTAACACATTATATAGACAAAGTAAAGAGCAATTAGAAGAATTGAGTTGTTCGATTACATATATGGGCACGAGGATTTAATAGATAAAGTGAGATTAAGATTAGTTACGACGTGCTTTGATTCGCACATTCAAAAATTAATCGATGATAAAATATGTATGGTACCAAAAGAAGACGAGCTTGTATTTTCACACAGTGACAGAGACTTCAAATATTGAAATATAGAAACTAAGCAAAAGCTTGTAAACTGATTTGATAATAACTATAATAATTAAGAAAAAAGAGATAACTTATAATATAGTGAAAACTGAGACGATTTCTTTTGTTTAAATGAGAGATTTAATTTCATCAATTGCTCTAGAAGAATATCGATACATCTCTAATTGCGGATAAAATTTCAAACTTATAATTATATTTGATTCTAGAATTTTCTACTTATAAAGATACAAATGGAAGGTTTCTCAGGAGAAGTACTCGAAGAGGTACATTTGACAGAAGATGGTGGAGTGATTAAACGCATCTATGCTTTCGGAGATGAGCAAGACCCAAAGCCAGAGACTGGCCAGACAGTTCACGCTTCCTACGAAGGAAGACTAGAAAATGGAAAAGTTTTTGACTCATCCACTGACCCATCAAGCGCCTTTACTTTCACAATTGGAGAGGGACAAGTCATCAAAGGTTGGGACATCGGTATGGCTTCAATGAGAATCGGAGAGAAAGCTGAGCTATATCTTAAACCAGAATATGCATATGGAGAGCAAGGTGCTGGAGCAGACATTCCACCCAATTCATCATTAATTTTCAAGGTTGAGATTCATTAAATCGATGATGTTATTGCTAAAAAGTTGATGGTTAGCGATGCTGAGTTATACGAGAGAGGACTTTCATTTAAGGATCAAGGCAATGGTAAGTTCAAGACTAAGGAGTTCAGTGAGGCTCATTTATAAGCAAATGTAAAATAAATATTTTGTATTTAAGACTTTCAATTTTGAAATCAAATTAAAACATATTGAAATCTATTAACTGATGCTCATGATTTGTACGTTCAAGCTATGCAAAATCTCGATAAAATAAAGGAAGAGTCCAAGGAATCAAACGATTTAAAGAAGACTGTCCTCTAGAACCTGTCAGTGGCTTGCAACAATCTAGGCAAATTCAAGGACACTATCGAGTATTGCAGCCAGGCTTTGTACTTTGATGATAAAGCAGTTAAAGCCCTATATTTGAGAGCTTAAGCCAGAGGCAAGCTCAATGACTTCGATGAGGCACTTAACGACATCAAAGAAGCAATTAAGCTATAATAATGTATAATTTGGCATGTTTTTATTACATTACTATGTTTGAATATCTCAAATAGATTTGAGATATTCATAAATTTTAGGGGATAAATTATAAGTCCAGCTGACTAGAATCTTAGAACTGAATTTGAGAACTTAAAGAAACAGCGTCAAGCTAAATTACAGACATAATAGAAAGCCATGTAGAACATGTTTTCTTTAAATTAATATTATTATTAATTAAACTTTTTACTATCAAACCTTTTTTATAAAAATAGAATGAATATTAATATTGAAATGAAAAATATAATTGAAATAATATTATTTAATTAAAAGAAATTTTGATTAAATAATATTTTTTAATACAATTTAAAAAATTTATTGGTTTGTTAACAAAAATAAACAAAGACTCTAAAATATTATCTAATACATACATCTAAAAATTTATTTTTAGCAACATTAACGTCAAAGCAACATAAGGACTTTTTCATTATTTTTAGATTTATTTTTATGTTTATTAAATTAATATAAATAATTTATATATAATTAATAAATTGGACAATCTAATATTTTATTAAAACCTTCATAAATATTAATGTTCTCTGCAGGTCTGTATAACGAGAAAAATGCTCCCGTAGTTAAAAAAGATACTGGATTACCTGACTTCAACTTGGCCAACCCATAGACTATAATAAAATACAAAAATATTTATATTTATTTCAGACCTTTTTCGATTTAACAATTGGTGAAGAGGGCAGTGAAGATTTCCAAAAAGGCAGAGTCGTCTTTGAACTATTTAACAGTTAAGTTTCAACTATTATATTGTCAAATTGGAAAATTTGCTCTATTATATTAAAAATATTAGTTATCATAAATAAAAGTTCCAAAAACAGCTGAGAACTTCAGAAGCATATGTGCTGGAGACAAGGGTCTCTCCTACAAATCTAACATTTTCCATCGCGTTATTACTGGGTTTATGATGTAAGGAGGTGACATAACCAATCAAAACGGTACAGGAGGCAAGAGCATCTATGGCAACAAGTTTGCAGATGAGGGCGTTTGGATGCCTCACACCACCCCAGGCCTCCTCTCGATGGCAAACAGCGGCCCAGACACCAATGGCTCACAGTTCTTCATCACATTCAAGGAGACTCCATGGTTAGATGGTAAGCATACTGTCTTCGGTAGAGTCATCTCTGGCATGGAGCTTGTTAAGAAAGTAGAAGAGATCAAGACTGAAGCTGGAGATAAGCCAACTCTATAGGTCTAAATTGTTGAATGCGGAGAACTCAAGGATGATGAAAAAATTATGGAAAGCGAAGATTGAAAGTAATGAAGGAAGTTATATAAGTGTGATTTTAATTCGTATAATGAGTTAATTTAAAATTAAGTACTTGGAAATTGAAGATTAATTGATTTAAACCTTGTTATTATAAAGCAATAATCCTCATATAATTATAGTTATAATAGTCCTCATTTGACTCTCACTCGTTTGATTTATATTTTCTTCCTTTTTTTCGGTATATATAGTTAAAGAGTTAGTTATACAACTTAATCACAAGTCACTTGAGATACTGATCATCATCGTCATCATGTTTAATCAACCACTAAAGTTCTCGGAGGCATATTTGCAATATAGAAATCCATCAACGTCCTTGCACTCGTGGTAGATTTGGCTCACTGACTTCTCTAAGGACAATGTTATGTTTAAAAAGAGCCATATAGAAAATTAGATGATACTTTGAAATATATATACTGATCTAAATTGATCAATTTTAATTTGGTTACTACCATTACAAAAATAATATAGGGGTACCTTTTTATATTAATCGCTTAGAATTTATGCAGAAAATATTTTCTATGCTTTTAAAAATTTACTTACCATTTGCGTGTAGCTTATTATTCTGGAAGAAAATATAAAGTGAGTGAGTCTTGGGCAGGGCTAGTCGCTTTCTTATGATTAACTGGAATTGCTAGAATGAGAAATCTGAGGGAATCAAAAACCTATAATTATTATTAGTAAAGCAGTTTTAATGAGGATGGGATTTGTCAGAATTTGAACCAAATCATATAGATTATTAATTTATTTGTAATTTTTAAGGGGTGCTCTAAACAATGGTCAATGATTTAGACTCTTATAAATTTGGGACAAATATTTCATACTTTTAAAACTCATCCCTGTAATTATTGCGAGAAAATGAATTCATAATCTAAAATTTAAGGATCAGTTTTCTTACTTAGTCTGTTCGAGGTCTGTCAGATTGTGCTCACCACTTGCCTTTTCAATGATGACTGGGATTCTGCCCTAATATTTATCCAAGATTTTTTGAGACTCGATCATTCTTCGCTCTAGTCAGTTATGCAAAATAAAATCAAAAACTTACCATAAGTGATCTCGTTCTTAAAGTTGAAATTAAAGTCGGCTTTGTTCACTGACATAGAGTAGTTTATTAAAATATAAAATTAATTATATATTCTTAGTGTCACTATATAAATTACACTGAGCCATCGAGAAATCTGTAGAATTAGATTGCTTTTTTAGGGTTGGAAAAATTTGGTGTATCAGTTACTATAGATTTCAATATTTAAAATTTATTTAGATTTTTATACCAATTTAATGTAAAAGAGGTCGATATCTTGAAGATAGCCTTGATGAAGTTCGGTATTGGCAAATGGAAAAAGATTTAAAAGTATGAAATTATTTAAATGGTTTAGAAATTATATCAATATTAAACTTCTGAATCCAATCTATTATTTTTATTAACTCGTTTGTAAAATATAGATCTGGATGTTTACCATCAAAGACCATCTCATAAATGAATTTACAAACTCAAAGACTTTTAGGTTAACAATCTCTTGCTGAGTTTATGGGATTGCATGTGTACTTAGATAGAGTATTTAGAGATAACTCCCTAAAAACTGTAAGTTTAACAATAAATTTGACACTTTATCATTCACATAAAAATTATCTTCGAATTTGTAAGCATTCACTTTTTGAACTAACAAGGGAATTTTTAAATGTTCAAGAAAGATTTCAGGCAAACTTAATTATTACCAACTTATATACTCAATCTTATTTTTTACTTTTTTAGGGCCCTGAGATCCAAAGAAAAAACAACTTCATCATTAACACAGGCAACAACTTGACTCAGCCCGAGAAAGAAAAGCGTCTCCGCTTAAACAAGCAGAAATACGGCCTCGATCTAGCTTTCATCAAGACTTTGAGACTCCCAAAGCCAGAGAGTGCCACCGGAGGCAAGAGAGAAGCCATTCTATCTATGGATTAGATTTTTGCACAGAAAAGTCATTTCACAGTGGTTGAGAAGCTAAAGCACTTAGAGGCACTTAAGAATGCTTTATGTAGCAAACTAGGGAAGATTGAGAGGAGAAGAAGAAATAAAGAGCTCAGCAAGATATACATAAATAAATATTTTATATAAGGAGTCTTTATCTATAAATAAATTTCTAGTGCTATTGATAATTAATTGGGTAAATTATAAATAATTTGGTATCATTATTGAATTTATAAATAATATTTAATGCATTTGATAAATATTAATTATAATTTTTGCATTAATAAAATAAAAAAAATTGCAATTATTTGAGGATATATATGTTTTAAATGCTGTAACTTTTAGGATGTCAGGTCATAAATTAATAGTCATATAAAATTAATCTTGATTTTTAACATTTACTTCTCATATTAAGTAAAAATATATTCATAATCATCAGATTCTTTTTAATAATTACAAATTATACATTGATTATCTTAACTCCTTATTAATTATCGTGTAATACTTTTAAAATATACAGACCACTCTGTTAATTAATTGTTGTCCAAAAGAATGCAGATGATTAATATGAATTCGTTGACATCATCGATGAAAATGAATGAAAATTAAAATTAATACAAATACACATGAGATATTAACATAATATATTTATTCAAGAACAGTCCTAATTCCCAACAATTTTGACTTAAAATTAAAATGTTTAAACTTATAACTTTCATTTTCTTATGATTATTATGTAAAATATGAATATATTAATATTAAAGATAAACATTGAACAATGTAGGGTAATTATAGTATGTTCTGGCAATAAATTCATTATTAAATATATATCATTTGCAAAAGATAAATCAGTAATGGTAGACAAACTTGATTTAAGTGATTTAGGAGTCTCTCTTAACAACAGTGGTAAGATAACTAGTCCTTTGTTTATACTATTTGATATTTTCTTTAATTATTATAAAAAGAAAAAAGAATTGGAAAATAAATAGGAAATTTAATAAATAGTTATTCATATTTAAATTATTATTTTAAGTCTTAACAATTAAAAATGTTTTAAATGGTAAAGTTGAGACAGATCTTATTATCAAAGAATTTATTAAAAACTATACTTATGGCTTATTTGCTTAAGTTATATCATATAGATGTCCCTCTTTGAACTAATTAAGTTATTTGTAATTATAAAAACTTGAGATTTGACAATTTGATATATTTTGAGTGGATAGTTTTTGTAAAAATCCAAATACTCCACAAGATAACAATATTGTATCTCTGATTCTAATTTGTTATAAATAGTATTTGGCCCTTCAGCAGGCACTCAATGGGATAATTTCGATGGTAAATTCTATCAACCCTACAATAAAAAGGAGAAAATTGGTAAAGTATGCGACTTCGTTTCAGTAGCCACTTAGCAAGCAATGGCTCAAGCAAACCTCTCAACTGATGCTCACACCAAGTTAACTCAGAAAACTCAAGCCGCAGCTGCCGCACAGGCAGCTCCATAGAAGGAATTATTCGATGAGGATGATAAGGGATTTGAGGTAGTTGAACAAGAGACTCACCAATTATATTGATTTCAGATATATCTACATAGAGCTTTGAATTTTCATTTTTAAACATATTTACTGTGGTAAAGAAGAAGAAGACCTACACTCAAGGTGAACGTGGAGGCAGAGGTGGCTATCAACAGAGAGGTGGCTACTAAAACTGGCATTAAAGAGGAGCTCAAAGAGGCGGAAGAGGTGGGAACCAAAGAGGTGGCAGAGTAAGTATAGAAATTCAGCTTAATCAGGAGTTAATTGTCATGATATATCTTTTCTGTGATCTAATTTCATTTTATAGGGTGGCTACTACAGAGGACAACAAGACTACGGTGGATTTGTACACAATTTTGGTAAGAGAGGTTTCAGAGAAGCATCTATCGAAATTAGAGGTGACTGGCCAGTTATTGAAGAGCTTAGCAAGAATCAACTTGAGAAACTTAACCCAGTACAAGCTACTCTCTCATCTTCATTTAGTGATTATAAATCTATGATATTTCGATCCCTAATTTCTAATGACCAATTACTTTTCATCTGTAGCCGCTTAGTGTGGTGAAATTCATGCATACAATCGTGATCTTGACAAGGCAAGAACCTACAAGCCTCAATCCCTCTAAGTATTCAACGGTCAGGTGTTCAACGTGCAGACTCTCGACGACCCAGTAATCAAGAGACTTGCTCAAGAGAACAAAGCTCAAATCTTCGCAACAGAAACTGCAGTAGCTGCCATCATGACCGCACCTAAGAGTTTGTACTCTTGGGATGTCGTGATCAAGAAGTATTTGGACAAGATCTTCATCGATAAGAGAGACGAGCACAACATGCTCGACAACTTGACTGTCAATGAGACCTCCTCAGAAAATTAACCAATGGACGACGAGACCCTCAATGGAGTGAGGCAATTGATGGCTGAGGCTGTGAATGTTAACAATTCCTGGAGATATCAACAGTATGCTAAGAACCAGAAAATTGACTTGGCTGAGAAAGATCCATTCGTGGAGGTTGAAGGATAGGTTGCAGCTAGACTTGGATATTTGTATAAGATATGGGATCTTGGAAATAAGAGAAAGATTTGCATTCATTAAAATTTAATAATTCTTCTCATTATTAGTCCAAGTTTACATTAAATTTCTGTAAACTATTATATTTTTTGGATAGTGAATTATTATATTTTATTATGCTGATTAGATCAACCGTGCACGCCTATCTACCCAAACAAGAATAGGAGCCAGTTTTTATTTTTATTTTCAAATGCAGCAAATATATTGAAAAAGTTGTCTCATCATTCATTGAAAATTCGTATATAATTAAAACATTAATCATATATTTAAGTTGACGAAGAATCAAAGGAAGAAGCCAAGCAAGTGAAACAAATCTATCAAAACACCTACGCTGTAGTCGAGTACGAGAACAATAAGAGCAACTGGAAACAAAACCTCGATTTAATGATGGGTCAGTGCATGACTAGAGAAGTCCAAGACAACAGTGCCAAGGTCACTAGATGGGTCATTGAGTCCCTATTTAGCTTAATAATCTGTATAGATATCATATTGTATATTTCCCTATTGGCAGGTGCTGAACAGATTAAATTCGCTTTCTTAACTCGTAAGACAGCCAAATCCAACCAAGGGCACATTTTATTGGGAACTTATGGCGTGAGCACTAATTCCTTCGCAAACCAGATTAACTTGAACATGTCCAACTGCTGGGCTATCCTTAGAGATCTTATTGATGGAATCTATATTGACGGTAAAAAGACTGGTGAGCAGTTCACAAATATGCATTTCATATATTAGTTGTTTACTGACTCTCATTTACTAAATCATTCATCAATTAATAATTTGCATTTAAACTGCCTATATTGTTTATTGAGTCTGGAGAGTACATTTACATGAAGGATCCAAACAAGGCACTAATGAGATTGTTCAGAATCACAGCCGAGGACGAAGATGAAGAGGATCAGGATGACGAATTATGAGCAATCTTCATCACTACTTAATTCAAAAGTCTAAAATTATAAATATCCCCTTGTGATATTGTAGGAATACATTTGATTTGGGAAAATAATTTATAATTCAAATTTTAAAATATTAAATTCGTGGCAGTTAACTTTCTGGAAACCCTGACAATATGGTACTTGTTCGATAGAGAATTCAAAATTAGCTGGACTTTACTATTGGCGAGTACCCCTCTATCGCATTCCTGAAGCGAGTTAACTCGACTTTAATTTTAGGTGATTTGTTTAGTTTTTTTTAATGCAGAAATTAAAGTCGAGTTAACTCGCTTCAGGAATGCGATAGAGAGGTACCGCCAATAGTAAAGTCCAGCTAATTTTGAATTCTCTATCGAACAAGTACCATATTGTCAGGGTTTCCAGAAAGTTAACTGCCACGAATTTAATATTTTAAAATTTGAATTATAAATTATTTTCCCAAATCAAATGTATTCCTACAATATTATTGTTGTATAGTCAGTAAATAATCAACTTAATTTTCATTATATAAATGAATGTCTATGTCACATATGTATATTTGTTATTTCTATAGTAAAATTAAGATAAAATGTAGATGATTATTATAATGAAATAATTGGCATTTTTATAATTAATAAAATCAATTTCAAAACTTGAAATCTTAGTTTTAAGTTAGAGAAGCATTCTCATTTTTATCATTTTATTAGATCAATTGCTTTTGAGATTCTTCACTTGAATTTTTATATCTATTTATAGCTTTTTATTTCTGACTTTTTATGTGACTCTTGTCATCATCAGACTCATCTAAGTCTTCTGGTATTGTAAAAATAAAATAAAACATAAAATCTATATAGTAATAGATTGAAATATGATCTAATAATTGCAATAATTAATTAAGAGGTTCATGAACCTATTGCTTTTCTTTATCAATATAGATTTTCACTTTATTTTATGATTTTTCAGTAGGATAGTTTCGCAATTATAATTATATAACATTAAATTGTTGTTTTAAACTGCATGTCATAATTGTATGTAATCTTTATTATTTTATTAAGTAGATATTGTATATATATATAAAAAAAATAATGATAATAATAAAATGAACATTTTATGAACGATTAAGCGTAACTTGTATCATGTTGATTGTTTTATATAAAATCATGATTGACCTCATTAAATTAAGAAGACCTTAGTTTCATTCGTTCGCTGTCGTCTTCATTCGATGTTATGATTAAACTGCTATCCTTAATTAAAATTCTATTTTAAAAACTTTCAATATTATTACATGAATACTATTAAAGTGCTATCTTAGTCAAAAACTACATCCCCATCATTTTAGTCATCAATCCAATATTAACTTAATCTCCGTCCCTTACATTCTTTTTGAATTATTGACTTTATCCCTTCATCCTCTGCTACTACTACTGCTGTTGTAAATTATCAAGTTTCTTCTTTGACTACCCATCAATGCCCTAGTTCTTAAGAATATTTGCGCTTTTACTCTAAATTTCTCGACCCTCTAGTTTACCCTAAAACCCTTGTTTCACCTTCACTCCTAAATTATTTTCTCCCAAATTACTAAGTTTTATTGAACTTTTGGCTGTATCAAGGGTATTGTGGATATCTTTTACTTCCAGGAGGTCTCTGGCACTCTCCTGCACATATTAGTTTATTTAGTAGTCGACTTCCTGTAAATCAATATTGTTCCCAGAAATGAAATTGTTTCTATGGAGAGTACGTTTTTTCTTCAGGTTTTTAAGAATTACCTCATCTGAAATTTCACCCTGAAGCATATAACTTTGTGAATAATATGTAAAAATTGACAAATTAAATAACTTCAGCTTTTTAATGACATTATGATTTAAAATTTATTCAATTATAGTGAGCTATGGCTTTAATTATGTCACTTCTTTTTATAGTTCTTAAACCTTTTATTAACTCAAGTTATTTTGATGTTTTATTTCTTTTCTGATTCTTTTATACTTATTCTTGATCCCTGTTTTCAATGATTCCATAACTTCTCTTCTATTAAATCATTAAATCACTAATTCAATGAATTTTCTAATTGTAAACTTAAACTTAAATTACAAATTTTTCTTTTACTCTTCTTCTCTTAAGCTCTTGGATGTTCATTTTTCTCTTAGATCCCTTGACGAAATGCAATTAATCTTTCTCTTCGTTTTATAATTCCTCTTGCTATTTATATGCAATCATTTATTGAAATTCCTTCTCAAAGATCTTTTCGTTATTTATGAATTATATATGTATACATATCTTTGTATACTCATTAAATGAAGTCAATTTAAAAAATTAAAAAAAAATCTAGAACACATAGTAATAAAAACCATATAATGTTATTTGCATCACTTATTTGGTCATCACCAAATTAATCAATATCTATAAGTCTATTGATTGATGCCATTAATTGTTTTTCCTTCATTTAGGACTTTCTTCTCTATTAATTAGTTGGCTTTAATTACGCCTTTTTATCTATGATATTTTTAGTTTTAGTGGGCTTTAAATATTAATCATGGTTTATGTTCAGTTTTATTGGTGAGTCATTTATAGAATAATAAGTATTTCTTATTAAGATTTTAAGCCAAATTAATATATTATGGGATTTTTTTAAAGATATTTCAAGTTAATCAATTAAAGAATACAGTTATTTTTTTTATAATTTTTTATTAAAAAAATTATAAACTCATTTGATTAAGACAATTCCCTGGATTAATCTTATAGCAGCCCTCTTTAACTGCCAAAATTATTTTAATTTTCTTAAAACTCATCAATTGCATCTATTGATAAAATAAGCAAAATTTTCCTATATGTTTGTTACTTTAATTTTAGCAAATTTTAAACAATAATTATTTATATTTAGTATTTTCATAATAGAATTGGCCCTCCTTTACTGCTGGTGCTGGGTTTTTAGTCAGATTGTGAGGAAGTCTAATGATTTAACTCATCGTTGTCAAATTGCTTGTTTTTGCTTGAAAGAGGCCCTTTGCCATGTTTTGTCTCAGAGAGCTTATCAATAAGTATTAATCTATCATAATTTATCAAAAATTTATATTATTAGCTCTATATAATTTTATGATAAATAAATTGTTGTTTAAATTTCATTAATTTGTAATCTAAACTATCAAGGGGGGAATTATATATAAAATAAAATTTAAGACATAATTAAGCAATATTTCAAATTTCGTTAGTGATTTCCCTAATTTGAGAAATTATGAATCTTTCTGAACAAAACTCGAGCCAAAATTGAATTAACCACTATTTGAGCTGTTGTTTAAACTGCGATTTCTATCCTCAAAGTCAATATCAATATTGTCAATTAAAGTTTCCATCTTGTTATAGCTAAATAATAGTTTTACTCAATTAGTCTGATTTTAAATTGTTTTAGCTTAATTATTTTAATTTAATTTAATTTAATTGAAAATTAATTCCCTTGTAAAATTTACATTAAATCTTTACTTTTATTAATTTATGCAATAACGTTCTCATATTTTCTTAAGAGCTTGATATGATTTTCATCTTTCATGCTCTCTGAGCTATTTAATCAAAACCCCTGAAGCAGTTTGATTAGTAAAAAATTAATTATTATAATTATTATTTAGTTATTTGATTACTAAAATAATACTAATTTAAGATTTAAGTGTGAAATTAAATTTGAATCTAGATTTGTGATAACTTTTATGAAGATTAATCGTTTTAATATACTAATTATGTTTCATTCAAAAATTTTTCTATTAAGTTGCTAATTAAGTCTCAAACTTCTTCACTTTAATGTTATTTTGATTGAATTTAATATTAACCTAAAGATTTCATAAAAGTTAATAATTAAATAATCTTAATTATATGATTATTAATTTAAATCTTATTTTTCTTATCTTAAAGCAGAAATACTTTATTAGTATATTTAAAATTTTTTAATAAACTACATGAGAAGAAATGTTAGAACTCTAAGAATTAAATCTAATTATATTTTAAAAAAATTAAAATACGGACAAATAAATCCTAGAAATCGCCTCTTTAATTATTTAAGGAAAAATAAATAAAGTCAATATTTAAATAAAAAGATTTTTGCCTTAAACTTTTAAATTTCAAGAAACTGTCACATTTTTTAACCATTAAATTCCTGCAAAATTATAAGAACTCTGATCTATATATTTCTTAAACAACTGATTAAAAAGCCATAAGAAAGGATATGCAAATCAAAACCTTCATCAATCATGAACTCATTACTAATAAATAATAAGGTTTTGAGGGATTTTAAATGCTTCTAAATTATGTTTATCACTTTTGAGCCTCTACTTTCTCAATACTGTGTGATCATTTTCCAAGAAATTCTTTCTTAGTCCTATATTGTCATATACTCGCTCCAAGTTTAAGTAAACTTTAAAACGCTCAAGAACAGTTTTGTTCAAAATTATCTACCCTTTGTCATAAGCTTCCCGAAGTATTAATCAATGTTATAAAAATGTATAGCAATATAAAACTTATATATTCTCCTTTTTGGAGAAATCATTTTTAATTGTGTTTCTTTTTATTTAATTTTTTGGTTTAATTTTTTATCAAATTACGTTATTAAAATAAAATTTAGCCATACTTTCAAACCTACAAAGTTAAATTAAACAAAAATATATATTTTACTATTCATGTATTCTTCTCTCAAAACTTCATTCTCCTCTCTTATATCTGCTTCATACTGATGTAATTTTAATTTTTCCCTATCTCCACACAAAAACACGTTTAAGTATAACCAAGGCAATTTTTATTTGATAAATTTAATTTTATCATCACTTTAAATTCTTAATAATCAATTTATAGATAAATAAAAATAAAAAGAAATTTCTTAATCATATACTCTTTAATCTCAATAAGGAAGTACATAGTCCAAATTGCGAAGAAATTAATATTGCTAAATATAATAATAACAAAGAAAAACATCTTTGAGTTGTTGTCCAAGCCAGAAACTAAATTTTAAGAATTATATCAAGAAAATAATATCTTACACTGAAAAGCGGATTAATTATCATTGGAGGATGCACTGTTGATTATGAAAAATATACCAATGTAAATTGTTATTCCAGAAGCAAAAATTGACAAAAGCTCTAAATAGTTTAAAGCATAGGTTTGATAGGGCTTTAAGATCAATTGTTTTGAGAGACCTGCTATTAGTAAAATCAAAATTACAAGAGCCTATACGATAAAAATTAAACATTAAAATTTAATTAGATATTGTTTAAATTTATTTTTAATTCTTGATTACTTATTGAACTTAATACTTCCAAGTATTATTTGAAAAAAATTATAATAATCTCATAAATTGATAACCCCAAATGAAACCATGAAAACTGATACAAAAATAATGATAGTTTTTCTGTACATGACTATACTTTCATAATAAAAATACTTCCTCTTGTATCCTCTGTATAAGAATCCATACTTGGCTTTAATCTCAATTGAATCAAGTCTATGCTTCTCTTTATTCATGAGCATGTAGGAGAGCATTGGAATTCCTACTCCCCACACCAATAAAAACTTGAAAATATTTCTTATATACTTTTGACATGCATTTAAATAATTTGGGGGGGGCCATATCTGAACCAAAGCAACATTATTTGAACCAAAGATATATTTTTATAGTTTAAATATGTTGGCGTACATTATCAGGGTCAAATTAGGGTCAGAGAACACGAAAAAATTATTTTTAGATACGATAGATTTCTCTGTTGAGTTGAAAACACAAAAAACGAGTCTCAGTTTTATCATTAAAATATCATTATTTTTTTATTTTTTCCCCATATTGTTTTGTTCAATTTATACTCTTCTAAGCAATATTACTTATTCAAAATCTTGTTGATAAGATATCTTACTAGATATTATATGATCAAATGCTTATTTTAATAATACATGTTATATTCAAGCATTTTATTCGTGAAAGATAATTTATCAACAAGATTTTGAATAAGTAATATTGTTTAGAAGAGTATAAATTGAACAAAAAAATATGGGAAAAAATATAAAAATAATGATATTTTATGATAAAACTGAGACTCGTTTTCTGTGTTTTCAACTCAACAGAGAAATCTATCGTATCTAAAAATATTTTTTTTGTGTTCTCTGACCCTAATTTGATCCTGAAAAAGTACGCCAACATATTTAAACTATAAAAAAATATCTTTGGTTCAGATAATGTCGCTTTGGTTCAGACATGGCCCCCCCCTAATAATTTAAAGTCAAATCCTAAATTAGACTTAGTAAAGTATTAGCTTTTTATTAAAGCCGAAAATTTCTAGTTTAGATTTGTAAATATATCGCAAAATATTTTATCTATAAATCTCAAACAAGATGTTTAATGATTAATGAGTTTTAAATATACCTGGCACAGCAACGAACAAACTCCAGAAACTGTGCTATCCTTTATAGCAGACCACCTCTAGGTCAATCTTCAAACGTGACTCACCATCAACATCTATGCAATTAAACATGTCTAACATCGACTGAACAATGCTTTAAAATTCCAAAAAAAATTGAATACATTTTTTTAGATTCCTCTAATTAAATACTGTTATACATTTTTATCAAGATTTTAATAAACTAATGCTAACTAAAACTTAAACTTTATATTTATGCTTGAATATACGAAGAATAATACGATAACAATTGATGAGATTGCTTTAGTTCTAAGGAGATTGGCATCTTTTTTCTTGCGGGATATAATCCACCAAACTGAGAAACATAAAATTGCCAGAATAAAAGGTAAAACTGCCATGAGAGTCATCTTTATGTATTGAATAAAGTAAAATTGAGATCAAATTAATGAATACTACACTTTATATAGAAAATTCCAAAAATATATATTTTTATAATTACAAAAGTATTATTTTCAAATAATAAACAGTTCTGATGATGGCAAAACCCTATGAAGAATGAGAGGGTATTTAATTTTATAGATTTTTTATGAAATAATTCATAAAATTGACTAACCCAAGGTGAGTTTAATAATTTATTAAATTGAGTTTGACGTAATATTAGCTGTATCTGCAACTAAGCAATCAAAAGACAGAATCTATTGCGTTGCTTGAGAAGCTGGTTTAAACGAGCCAAAGAATTCATTAAGTTTATCTGGCCACGAGAAATTGAATGAAGTAGCTATAACCAATAGCGACAGGTGATTCATAAGTATTTTAGTGTAAATTGACATGACATTTTTTCTTGCTGTAGCTCCTTTAAGTGTAGATCTGATTAACAAAGCAAGTGCTAAGCCAGCACCAATGAATGTAAGAATTAATCTGGTTGCATTCCAAAACTTATCAGGGCATTCAAAACCCCAAAACCCTTTCAGTAGTTTGATTGAGTTTTTGATTGATAAAAGTAGACTATTAACGCATACTTTATTAGGGTTTTAATAGGGTTTATGTAGGGGTTTAATGTTTAAATATTAGTAATTTAAGTGAGTATAACAAGCGAGTTTTTTTAATATTTCACACAAACATAAGCTTAGAGTCATGTGGCAGTTCCCTGAATTTTATCTTTCTAAGTAGTAGTTTGATTGTTTCTATTGTTGTTAATTCTCTTAGTTTGGCTTTATAATAGTTGAGTATGCAAGTTCTCTGAGGCCTCCATTTATTTTGTTTTTATCTAGATATTGCTTGATTATCTGCTTAGAATCTCTTTCACCCCTGCAGCTAAAGTAATCGTTTCTTGGCATGTCGCTCTCCATTATTATTACTGCTAAAGCACAGATATCCCATTTAGTGTCTCCATCTCTCCAGTCCTCTCTCTCTGGGAAATATACAGGAGTTCCGTATACATTTCCTTATGCAGAGGCTTGCACTCTTTGAGCTCTGTTGAAGTCAATAATATAAACTCTAAGAGGCTGAAAGTTCATCATGATATTCTCTGGCTTTAAGTCTCTATGAACATAACCAAGCTTGTGAAGCTCTCAGTCCCCTCAACTATCTGCTATACTATCTAGCTAACTTATCTCTGACATCTATTGTCAGATAAGAATTCTCTGTAAGTCGTTTCTAGTAAAGGAAGCCTGAAGGCTACATGATCTTTACCAAGTAAAATAGCATCAAGCTAGATGATATGCCTGCACTCATTAAATTTTGCCTTTTAAAGAGCATAATACTCATTAGCAAATTCCATTTGGAACTTGTCATCAGCAAGGAAGTAATTGAAAGGATATATCTTATAAGCATATTAATCATCAGTAATGACTCTCTTCGCTATTTTATCTTCAAGAGTGAGGTAGCTTTCTAGGCAAGAGTCTAAGTCAATAATTTTTAATATAGGAATCTTGATTGCCTCTATTTTAACCATGATTTTATTGATCTGGGAGACTGGAAAGTTCTTGACTGCTTTCTTCATTTTTAGTTACTTCTAAACTTCAACTCTAAGAGAGTCTACTGGGTTTCTTGATCTTCTTTTTAGAGGAATCTGTTCCCCGTAGGTTCATGAATAAAGACAAAACTTTGATTATGCTTTTTCTGTAAGTGTACTTTAAGGTCTCTAGTATGAGAGTATGGCTTCTCACAGAACTCACAGACATACTTCCCATCTTTCTTTTAATGCTTGAGATATAACCTTGGAATATCATTGTGTATATCTCTCAAGTGTCTCTTATAAGTCGACTTGTAAGGGAAAACTTTATTGCATTCTTTGCATTAATAGTCAACTTTGGCTGGAATTTATTAATGCTCTATGGCGGGTTGTTTAACCTCCTCCTAAATTTGCACAGCTTCTATGATAACCTCCTGCTTTACATATATTTAAATCTCAAAGCTAGACTGGTCAAAACTGTCATAAGTAGACTCCCACTGAGTGCAAGCGTCTCTGGTCTCTACTTTTCTTTACTGGAATGATAATTTTTATTGACTTTACCCAAGTAATGCCGCTCTTCTCAAAAGGTTAGCGCTCATTTTAGTTTGCTGATATATTTTATTATAATAATGAGAAAATTTACCTCGATAAAATATCATAATAGAGTATAAGACACGTTGGTAGATTCTTTGCTGAGAGGTAAGAAAATTAAATAGCCATAAAAGACTGTAAGTTGACATATTTTATGAGAATTTTATACATTTTAGTAAATTAAAATACTCCTAATGAAGTTTCGTTTCTCTAGGAGGTCCTCCAAATCAAGTTTGAACTTAACTTGGAGGTAAAGTTATTAAACATTTTTAAATTTAATATGCTCCTAATTAAGTTTTAACCATAAAATTTAACTCATAATAAAGTTAGAACATAATTTGGAGGACATCCTAAAATAATTAAACATTATTAGAAGCAATTTAATGGAGATAGATTGATAAAAATGGAAATCAATCTGTGAAACTTGGAGCAAGTTTTTCAATGCTTCTCCGTATATCTTTTCAAGGTTGACCTCCAGTAGGTCCTCCCTATTTAGTAGTAAGACTTTAATAAATTTAGAATGGATATCCATAATTTTAAATTTCATTAACATTTCTAGAAAGAGGAAGCAAGATGCAGTCTATGAATGATGCAATGAAGAGAATTTAATCTCAAGATTTAATAGGAAAATTTCGAAGTAAAGAGGACCTCTATAGATATTTGGTATAGCAAGGTATGTTCTCAATTAAAATTAATACATCCATTATAGTTGGGCTCTTCTTGCCAACTTAGGAGGGAACTAAAATATCATTCTTAAAAGCCTTACTGAGTGAAGAGAAAAAAGCTTTTAAGTCTAATGAAATTAGGATGATAGAGATACCTAAATACCCTGAAATATCAGTGACAAACCTATATGACGATGCTATGAGTGATCCAGAAGTAGCTATCTACCTTCCATCAAAGCTACAGCTCTCAAATAAGTTGCCAGAGAGAAACTTCTTCCTTGGTGTTCTTGCAACTCTGAAACCTGAGTACTTAAATGAAGTTATTTAAGAAGCTCATAAGAAACACCACAGCATCTCTCCTGAAGAAAAAGAAAAGCAAGGTATTAAAATAAGTGACACCTGGCTGTAGGAACTTCAAAAGCATCCTTCATCTCAAGTAAGCTTAGCCTTCTAACTTTATAGAAAAACCTGGTACTGCTATATACTTGATGAAAGAGCGCAGCAAATTAAACAGAGAGAAAGCCTCAAGTAAAACATGAATTGAGTAAGAGACTCTTCAAAGATTAATAAAAGCCAGAAGAGATGAACATAGATGCGGGAGCTGGCACAAAGAGAAGAAACATAGGCCCAAGCAAGCCCTAAGAGGAAGAAAAGAAAGAGAAGCCAAATCCTTTTACGGGCAAATTTAATATGTGATATTATTCATTCGTTTAAATCTAAAACTTATTTATAAACACAAAATCTCCCTTCTCTTGCACACACTTTAGCTTTATCATCGCTGACTCTTTTAGCAGAACTCTTAATAAAATCTACTGCATCTATCTTTAAATCATGCATCAGATGGTAGAGCAGCAATTTCTTATAATGACCTTTCAATAACCCCCAATATAATTAAATTCCATTGAACTAAAGGCTGGAAGGAACATTAAATACAGGTGTTATATTTAGCCTTTCATATTCCTTCCTTGAGTCTTTAGTTTTATGAACTGACAAGTTATCAACGAATAGAATAATCTCTTAGTCAGCGTACTTATCTCTGAGTTATTGTAAGAACTTAATATATTATTCAGTCTTTATTGAGCGAGGATGAATAACATAAGTCTCGAGACCACTATCTTCACTTATTCCACCAAGAATTGAATGAGTTTACACCTTAACCTTTTAGTCATAAACTTCAATATTACTATACCTCTTGTACCAAGATCTTGATATAAAGGTATTGAATGTAAATAAAGCCTCATCAGCGTGTATGAACTTTATATTATGCTCTTAAGACCTCTGCATTTAATCAAATATATAATTCAAATTAGCCTTATAAAATGAACACTAAAGTCAATCACTCTCTTAATGCGATTGACTGTCTTGTAAGATATACCGTTCTTTTTATATATGTGCGCTATAGATTAAGCAGAGATATGAAGCTCAGGAAATTGGCGATGAAACATCACAGCCCTCTAGGCCAGAGAAAGTGAGCCCAGTATTTAAGAGTCTTATCATTAATGAGATAATCAATATGATGCTGCTAAAACTTTAGAGGTCTTTTAGGCTTAGAATTAAGCTGCTATCTCTTTAAATTCAATGCTAATAGACAGTGAGACCTCACAGTAGCAGGAGATTTATGGATTAGCCTTGCTATAGACGTGTAATTAAGGATAGGCTTGAGTTTATCATTATATTCATCACATCCATAACGCAACTTAAACAATAAATCTATAGACTCACTGTCATAAACAGACCCCAAACCTCGCATATAATCACTTAAATTACTAATATTTAAACATTAAACCCCTACATAAACCCTATTAAAACCCTAATAAAGTATGCCTTAATAGTCTACTTTTATCAATCAAAAACTCAATCAAACTACTGAAAGGGTTTTGGGGTTTTGACTGTATCAATAGGAAAGTAATGCATTAGGTGATATAGCAGCAGCTTCTTGTAGAGGGTCTTGATTTAACTCCAGTAGAATTCAATTCCATTAAATTAAGGGCTGTAAGGAACATTGTATACAGGAGTAATGTTTAACTCTTCATAAGCTTTCTTACACTCCTTAGTCTTATGAACTGAGAGGTTGTCAACAAACAGGATGATCTCTTAATCGTTGTATTTATCTCTCAGCTTATGTAGGAAATCTATATAATACTCTCACTTAATAGAGCGAGGATGAATAACATAACTTTCTAAGCCAGAGTCTTCACTAATACCTGCAAAAATTGCATGGGTTACAACCTTTACTTTCTAATCGTACACTTCTATATTATCATACTTTTTATACCAAGACTTATTAATAAAGGTGTTGAAGGTAAACACAGCTTCATCAGCGTGTATGAACTTGATGTTATTGTAATAGCCCTATGCATTTAATCATATATATAGTTTAAATTATTACTATAAAATGGAACTGTAAAATCAATCACTCTCTTCACTCTGTTGACAGTCTTGAAAGTAATACCATTTATTCTATAAATATTGGCTATAGTTTATGGAGAGATACACATGTCAGGAAACTTGCGATAAACATCACAGCTAGCTAGTCTAGTGGAAAGTGTGCCCAATACTTTAAAGTCTTCGAATCACAGAGATAGTCAATATGGTGCTGTGAGAACTTTTATTTTCTTGCAGGATGCTTTCAAGTGCCTGAAGAATAATGATAAACAGCCAACAAGCAATGATACCTAACTGTTGAGGCACTCTTGAGCAGGAGCTTTGCTATAGCAGCATAATTCATTACTCGTTTGACTTAGTCTATATGAATACTCGTACCATACCTAAGCTTAAGCAGTAAATCTAAATATTACTCATCATAAATAGACCCTAAATTTCGCTAATTTCTATTTCTCATATTACAAATTGGCCTAATTTCTCTACTAACCCCAATAAGACCCCAACTATACCCTACAAATCAAAGCACTTATAAACCTCACTAAGGGGTTTTGGGGTTTTGATTGGTTATAGCCGAACTATATAAAACTAATATCTTTTTAAATAAGGTTTTTAAAAGTAAAAAATTATAATGAAAATGGTTAATAATTGAACTTTTTATAGAAAAAATAATCATAATGTGCTATCTTAACAATAAAATGGGAACATCTTATACCTATAATAAATTAATTATTTAAGCTTTATAAGACTATTTTATTTTAGTAATATAACCCTCATAAACTTGCATTTGTATTAAAATAATAGTTATTTTAGGTATAATAAAGTGTTAGTCTTAACTATGCTTTAGTAAATATCTCTAAAATGTGAATGAAACTATCAAAAATTTATAAAATTATAGAGAAAAATTATGGATTAAACATGGTAAAAAATCAAAATATTTTGGTAAATCAATATAAAATAAAGGAAAATTAACTCTTTTTATTTTCATATTAAGACTCTCTAAGTCGATTATTAATTTATGAATTATTGCTAAACCCATAAAATCCAGTTTTAAATTTATGTGTTCTAAAAGGCCTTGGCCGGTACTAGTGAGAAAAGTTTATGTCACAAAAGAGTTAATGGGTTATATATTCATGTTAAGTTAAATATAAATTAGTATAAAAGTCTAAATAGGATATTAATTATTCAAGGTATTCAAAAGTGAATAAAGAGGAGAAATTTATCAATTATAAGATATTTTCTTCCAAACCAAGTATGATAATTGAAGATTTCAAAGTGAAAGAACTAAAGACTTATAATTAACAGATTGGAATTAGTAATCATTTTTCATAATTCCCTCTATTGAATGTAACTTGGAAAGCTCTACATTTGCTTAAATATATGGCAAAATTAAAATCACCAAGAAGATGCCTTGTAAAAGTAATTACATTTTATCAAAATCTTTTTGTATTTTTGAAAAATAAGCGAAAAACTTTAATAAAAATGAAAACTAATTGATTATATAAGTATTAGTTTTAAAAAGTAGTCAAGTGTTACCATCAATAAATTCAACTTCATTTTTGCAATCTTTCTATTCTTCTTTTGTTGTTTTCTTCAAATCTTCTTGTCTTTTGAGTTATTTGCCTGTTCCTTATAAGAATATTAATCAACCTATTGTTGTATTACAATTATGTTTAGAAATGTATTGTGTAACTTACAGTTGTTTGAGTAATTGGCACCATCTGCTCAGACATTTTCCAAACATATATTATTAATTAAATTAATAATGTGTTGCTTATATTTTTAATAAAATAATTAAATAATTCACGACAGTCATATCACAAATTACCAATAAAATTAACCATCATATTCTATAATGACAAAATAACAAGGGAAATATATAAAGATAATCTTAAAATAAAAATATTTGGGTAAATTAAATGTTTTAACAAGAAGAACTAATAGTAAATAAATACAATTTTATAAAACTAAGATTATGTTATTGAATACGAATAAACTTTAAACAAAATTTTATAATATTATAAACATATTAAGTTGAGATTTAGGAAATTATTAATTTAATATGGTAAATAAAACATTATAAACATTATTATGTAAAAATATCTATGAATTTGTCAAAAATAATAAATAATATTTAAATAGAATAATCTAAAATATATTGTCAAATATCCAAAAGAAATTTTCAACATATATATAAATATAAAAATAAGGC
>ARYC01001661.1:0-53961 GCA_000711775.1 Oxytricha trifallax
GTCTCATATTCCTCTTTTAGCTTTGCCTCAATCAATTCCCAATTGAAATTATCATTAGGATTGGGGGGAACGCTTTTGTTCATGTTCATCATGCTTTCAGTAACACCACATGCAGGTCGTTCGTAGTTAGAAACTCTCATAGCGCAGCTGAATTGGCTTCCATAAGCTGATTTCCTGGTCTGGCTTTGGCGATGTCTGTCATATCGAGTCTCCCTTTCCTCTGAATGGTCAGAGTTGTTAAAATTGCTGCTCTTTCTCACACTGTAGGGTTGTTTTTAGCTGGGCTCTCTCTGGCTTTGAAGTCTGCTTCTTGAGGGCTCTGGGGTATAGCAGTCTCTTTATTTGGCAAACTTGCTCTTGAAATCGCTTTCGAAGGTGGTCTTCTTCACTGAGGGGATGTTTCTCAGGTTGTAGGGAGTGATCACGCGTTACTTCATCTGTTTGGGGGATTGTTGATCATCATCATCCTCATCATCATCATCTTCAACATAATGATTGACTTGGGTGCGACTTTTCGAAGAGTTTAGGCTGCTTGCTGCTGGTTTAGGTAGAGGGTTAGTAGGTGATGGGTTTGCACTTTGTCCCATTGAGGTCTTCTTCAGTCTCTCAGCTTCTTATACCACAGCTTCATCTGCCAAAGCCTCGATTTCCTTGACAAAATCTTGTTCTGCGGGATCGTTGTACTTGGCTTTGAAAGCATTCAGAAGATCAACATCATTTTTGATCTCGAGTCCTGAAATCTTGAGGAGTCTCTTGAAATTTTAGTTGGTCGTAGGCTTGGTGAACTTCTTCTCTTGGTAGTCTGCGGGCATAGGGTAATTAACTTAAAATGAACTACCACTGATGGTATAGTTGGTCTGGCTTTGAATTGAACCTTTCTGGATCTGAATGTTGATGTTTTGAGATTAAATCAAATCATCCATGTCCTTGCGGAATTATTCTGCCTCGGCGAGAGTGAACGTAGACTGAGTGGCAGTGTTAATGCTAACCTGACTCATGATTTATGAGACAAAGTTACTGGCTGGCTTGCAAACGTACTCGGTCAGGATAGGGTTCATTCCTTTGCACTGGATCAGCTTCTTCATGAGCAAGGCGATGTTGAATGGATTTCCTGATGCGAGGAATTCGAACAAGGAACAGTTGAAGACCAGGTTTTGCTTGGAGTTGCACTCCACAGTCACTTTGGCATGTTGCAGCATCAATCTGATGGCACGATCCCCTTACATAGCTGAAGAGATGTGCCTGAGTTTATCGAAATCGGTGTTGGAGAATTTAAAAGTTCCTGTGGGAAGCAGGAGATCTTCGAAAATCATTAAATTAATTATAAAATTCTGAAAGATCGGACTTAAATCATAGTTCAAAATTTCAGAATGATTTTTATTGGTTTGAGTTTTTTGTGTGATTTGAGTTATTAGTATTAACTATTAAACTTTAAAAGACTGTAATATATATAAACCCCTCACAAGGAACAGCACTTAGTTATTGGAAATGTTACATTCATTCAATACATCATCGATTGGTAGCGAACATTCATACAATTCCTTTTCATCGCAGTCGATTCTGAACTTTGGGTTTCTCTGCAATCAAGAGTTACAGGAAATCAAGCAGAGTACGCTGAAGCCATAGTAGAAGACTATACTCAAGTGGACATCAGTCGTGCTGGGCACCAACTTCCCCTCAATTCCTAAGCCATTGAAGCTCACTTACACCTCAGGTACTCTCCTTAACAATGGGTAGGTGCCGCCATCAACGATGGGCATTCTGGGTGGACAAATTATACGACTGCCATTGGACAATGTTGAGTGAGCAGTATCATCGTTAGTCGATATTTCAAGTTTGGCAACTGATGACTAGCTTTTTTATGGCCTTGAGCAGTACCTTCGTATGATTAGAAAGCCATAACAGTATACAGGGTAGAGAAACTCTAATGTAATGCATAAGAACCTGCAGATAAAGTAGAACGATGAGCTGTGGTAAGGCCTACAAGACTTCATGAAAGAGCAGGGTGGGGTTTTCGATTTATCAAATCGTGAATACTCAAACCATTAACCAATGAATGGATCCTCCAAGAATCCTTACCTGAAACGTCGAGATGCGAAGCTGGCGCTAAAGAAAATCTAAGTGGTTTAACAATACAAGGTGGAGGGCATGAAACCCAAGGATATAGCACTTGAAATGGGTGTGGATCGACCATTTGTATACAAAGCAATCGAGAAGTTCAAGTATGAGGTGGAGCACAGAGTGCTGAATCCAAAACAAAAGCTCAAGAATGGGAGGAAGAATACGCGGAGCAACCCGCTCTTGCTGAAGGCGATTGCTATTATACTTGAACAGCAAGGCATCTACAAGATCACTGGCTGGCGCCTGCATCATAACTTGCTTGAATTGCAGAGTAAGGACTAAGAATATAAGAACCTAACAGTGCCCAGCGTTGCTACGCTATTAAAGGTACTCAAGGAAAGTTTCCATTTACGACTTGGCAAAGCCCAGAACGCCAATGCGAAGTATAGAGACCCATTCTTCAACGAGAAGAGGCTTTGGGTGTCAAGACTGCTCGCGCAGCTATTCTTGGAGGATGCAGTGATCATATCAGTGGATGAATCCAACTTCAGGAGCGATTACATGCCTACAAAGTAATGGAGTTTCAATTCAGCTGCCCTTCACAAGGAAAACCAACAATTTGACTCCTCTCTGGCCCCTGCTGTTGGTAAGACCGAGGTTCTCGTCACCGACGATGTCATCCAGTATGGCGAGATGCTGGTTGGCTACTCTAACATCGAGTCGAACGCATCTATAATCAATGGGGCCAGAAAGTATGATAAAATGAAGACCCCGAACACCCCATTTTTGAAGACCAAGTTTCAATTCAAGATGAAAGTGACCTGAAAGCTGAAATTTTGAGACCCCAAGCAATTCTGGGAACCTCGAGGTAAGTATTGCTGTTTTTGCTTGACTATTTGAATACAGCGTCATCAGCAGCTCGAGAGATGTCAAATCTGATGGTAAGAGTTCTATAGTAGGTTAAGAAGACTAAATTGGCAATACTGCACGAATAGTGGCTGGATCTGGAATTGTTCCATAAAAATTTCAAATCCAAACTCGAAATCGATATTTACAAAGTTACGGAGGAAATCTTCCGCCTAGAGACAGCATATCTTTGATGTTAAGGAGTAAAGCATCGCTGCCACCCCTGTCAAATGCAGCGATAAATACCAGTATACTCAGCTGTCACCTATCCTAGAAGCCCAAGAGGGCAGTGCTCAATAGACATCCCTGCAGAAGCGATTCAGCGCGATCAGAATATAGAGCTCCTCCAAGAAATCAAGCAGCTAACCATAAACCCCTCTCAAATCTGCTTCTGTTCTCACTCCATTGGTCCAGAACCTGGCCAGTCTCAGACTATAATCAACTCAACGCAAAGGCAGCGAGGTATTGAGCGCGAATGGCAATGAAAATATGGCATGCATCACTCCCCGACGCTTGCAGCTGTCCAGCAGGCCTCAAAGCAGCAGCTAAATCACAGAGAATCGACAGGAAGGTAAGCAAATTCTATGGATTATTACACTTTTATAGATGATTCTAAGTTTCCTAAGTCCATTAAGGGGAGTAATCAAGCAACCCAAGCTGCAGTCGATGCAATTGAGGCCTTACCATCATTCACTTATACTCCCATCGCAGTCTCGAAGCAGCAAGTCAACCAGCGGTTGGGGTCTTACGGGCTCTTGGCTCGAAATCTCTCAATCACCAAGGAATCCACTAAGAGATAGCAATTTTCGATGAGCTTTGTGGCAGCCATCACCAAGGACCAGCTGATCTCTAGTCAAATCATTGATGGGGCCTTCGATGCCGTGCTGTTCGAGAACTTCCTCTATCACACCCTGCGCCAGCTGCGCACAGACAAAGATCTCGCCCATAAAAAGATCGTGCTGCTCATGGACAACGCAGTCATTCACAAGTATTCAGAGGTGCTGGAGACTGCTAGGAAGTTCAAGGTCACTGTCCTCTTCAACGCAGAATACTCACCCTGGCTTAACCCCATCGAGCAGTTGTTCTCCTACATCAAGAGGCACCTCCGCTAGGAGCAAGCAGACAGCAAGTAAGTATTTTGGGCCTAACTTCCCATAGGATCCACCTGGTGAAGCGGCTTTCGCAGATTCTGAAGGCAATGACCAAGACAGACGTCAACAAGCTCTGGGCTTTCAGTGTGAAGCAGTGGAGCAGCACCATCAAGCATGGATTTGTGTGAAGTTGAGCTGAAAGACGATGAGTTAAAGTGCAAGAGCTATGGAAGACAACAATACATACAGAAACAGCACTTCAATCGTCAAATTGATTGATTAAAAGCCCCTTATTACATATCACACTTTTAAATTTTAATTTTAACTAATCAAACCAAAAATCCAAAAACCTCTCTAATTTTCGCTCATTAAAATCGTCATTTTGTCTCCTCCTCCACTAAAGCTGCCGAATTTGGTGCTCAAACAGTCAAGCAGGACTTGAAAGTTGCTGAGCTGGGGGTTTTAAAACATGGAGAATACGATAGGGTCCTAAATTTCATCTTACACTCATCAAGCAACGAGTTATTGACCATTTATGGTGATTCCACTCTCGATCGATGAAATTTAGTCAATGATTCCAATCATTAGCAATGAATTTATGTGTAAGACAATAAAACTTGCAACTGGCTACTCAGATAAGGATACAGTTTTTAAATTTATGATTTCTACTCATACAACTAACAATACTGATAAAATTTGAGAAATTCTTCAATCATGGTGTATAAGTGTTCAAATAGAATCTAAATGTAAAGTTGGTTAAAATTAATATTATATATTTTATTTTCTATTAATTTATACAATTTCCTATTTTTATCTATTTTAGCAATAATGATAATTTACCTTACAATTAATGATAAATTATGTTTATTTTATAAAAGCTAGTAACTGAAACTTGGAACACAAACCTAGAAGTTTTTACTTATCTCCACTAAAAAGAAATAGAGAATTATTTGCTCTATGAGTCAAATGCTTAAGTGGCTAAGGCAGAGAATGATGACGTCTCATACAAACTTTTTGTGGAATTCATGGAATCTTAGATATAGGAGCTCTCAGAATTTGATGTTCTTATGTCTAAAGTCAAAGCATACAGTGCTATACCAGGGCTGTTCTACCACTTGGATCATGAACTCAGAAAGTGAAGTAAAAAAATAACAAAATTAAACAAAAATGAATCATGTGTAAATTTAGTGGCTCAAACATAATCAATTAATTAATTTCAATTCTTTTCAATTTTAGAAATTAAAGATCAGAAAGGTATAATTAGAAATGAGTTAATATTCCGGAAATTAAGATGATTAACAAATTGATTTGTAAATAACTTTTGAATCCCCTATTACTTTAAATGTAAAAAAAATAAGTCAATCTTTTTAGTTATTTTTTTAAGCAAAAAAAAGGTATACAGGCAATATTTTTTTAATTTTATTCTAAAGATTAGCGAAAATTATATATTTGTTGGGTCAAATAATTTTTGTTTAAAAATTATTGTATATTTAATCAGAAAATATGTTTATAATATTTAATCTTAATTGCTTATTATAATGAATTAATTTTCCTTAATTATTCCTATTTGTAAATATTAAGTAAATATTGATTTATTATAGTATTTTCTTTCATTGTTTGTCTTCGATAGGTGGCATTTTAATGACATGATCTTCAAGAGTGCTAAACCAAACTTTAAGAGATTTAGGAATTTAGCTCAAAGCTGTCGCTGAAGCTGCTCTTGCCATCATACCTGTGCCCAAATTGAAGTCACTCTACATCAACCCTTCAAACTTTATTCTTCCATCTTCTAACATCTCGATCACATGGAAACCTAAAATAGTCTAAGCTCTAACAATCTTTGGTTCGGGTGGCTTCAATTCGTCTGGGTAAGAAGTGAAGTAAATGTATTCAATGTTGTCTTTCTTGAAAAACAGTTTCTTCTCGGCGAAGTCACGTTAACTGATTAATCTGATTTATGATTTGTTTCTCTAATACCAAATCAAAATCTTTTCGTTAACAACTTCATCACCGTGAGCTACTTCGATATCTTTATCCCACTTTATTCTCTCATCTGGGTTATGAATAGCCTTTACTATATTTCTAATAGCACAGCTTGCCTCGAAAATATACTCGACTCTAAACAAGGGAAATTCCTTTGTCAAGTCAGAACCTTTCTATAAATGCATTCATTAAGCATGTATAAAACTTACCATTTTAAGTTGAACGACTATTTTAGGCTCATTCAACTTTAAATCAAATTTATTTAGCGGGGTTTCTGTCCTGAGACTTTCAAGCAAATCTAGCATGCCAGAGATACTCTATAATATCAATTTCATTAAAATCTTGGATATCTTACGAGTTTAACTTCTAGTTCGTATTTATTCTTGTATTACACTGGAACATCTTCATCCTTATCAGTGAACTGCTTCATTGGCTTACCTAAACACGCCCAACACCAATTAATCAATTACGTATTAATTGAATAAATGAAAACGACTTAAGATCTCTCCATCTTAAATGCTAATGAAACCTGATTTTGATCAAGATCCTTCGCTTCATTTTAAATATTAATTACTTACCGAATGACTCTTCATCGATTTCTTCAGGAGGTTAGAACTGTACAGCATCCTTTCCATGTCCGTTCTAATCAAGATAAGAATTTAGAATTCCATCTGCATCTGTATGCAATTTATGATTCATCAAATCTACGTCATTTTCTGAATCTCCTGGTCTACCAATACAATCTCCACCTAAGATACAAATAAGTTATGTACAAAAGCTAATATATGAAGTTGCTAAGTATCTTCTCCTTTATTAACATTCTTAGAGATAATGGTATAGTATAAGAATAGGTACTTACTTCTTCTATCAAGACAGCTAACGAAAGCACCCATATTAATTTCTAAATCAGAATTATTTAATTACTAGATAAGAAGCTATTTTAAATTAGAAAATATTTCGTATTAAAATATTAGAGTTATATTTAGAGTCAGTAAAGAGACATCTTTTAATAGCATAAATTTTTACATCATTTTTAAGTTATTTTTTATTTAGAAAATACTCAATTAATTTCATTAAACTTCTTAATCAAAACTTTTCCTTAACCTCATGAACATATTTCTTCTAAGTATCCCATGTCTCTCTTAATACAGATCTCTGCTCTAAAATTTTCTCCTGAGCTTTTCGTTTTTCCTCTTCAATTCTAATATTATTTGATTCTAGAACCAGTTAGTCAAAATTCTTATCGAATTAGTTTATGGTCTTAACAGTGTCTTACTTGCTCTAATGAAAAAAATAAGAAATTAGAATATATAGTGAATTTATGTTAAAAATCAAATTATAAACAAAAGAACAAAGATGACTTACTTTCATTTGCTTTTTAAGTTCTTCTTTTATAAAGAGCTTTTAGTCATTTTTGGTATCTTACATTCTTTTCAAATCTTCTTCCCTTTCTTCAGGCCCGAAATGAGTATTGTACTTTTCCTTCTCTAATTCCCTTGCAAACTTTTCGTTGTCATTCTACAAAGCTATTATACAATATGTTATACATACCTTTAACCTTTTTTACTAATTCAGGTACTCCCTAACTTCTTCATTTTTTCTTTGACTCTGCACTTGCTTCTAATCCATTATGCGCTTCATAGCATCACTTTGATCTTAAATCATCTTTAACTCATGCTATTTTTATTCTTTTTGAGACTTTATGTAACTTTCATATCTTTCTCTAGCTTGCTTCATAGCAGCTTCTTTTTAAGGATGATCGTCGTAAATTAACAGCTTGTTCCTCTACAAAGTAAAAAGACTTTAAGTGTAGATAATATTGTACTATTTATTAATAGAAGAAAACAATTTTATTATAAGCCTTTTAAAATAAAGAGTGTCTAGAAGGGACTTAACAATTAGCTATTTAGAACCATTTTATGGTTGTTAAATGCAATTAAGCATTTTTTGCTGTGAAAAATTATACGATGTAGAAAAACCATTAACTCCGCTTATACCCTTAAGGGTTAAGTGAGGTGTAGTGAAGTCTGTGCCTGCCTAGGAATTGTAAATTGATTCACTCATTGATCTGTTGTGATAATTTTTACCCGATTTTACAGAGTGGTTGAATTCAGAAGTAGTTGATTGAGATTGCTTAACATTCATATAAACTAGAAAGATAAAATATTGAAAATAAGTAGACAATTATTCCATTTGTTATAATGAATAAAAGAAGTTAATTGTAAAATAAAATAATCAGGCTACCAATTTATAATATTAGTTATGTTATGGTTTTAATTTTGCAAGTAATTTTATAGATCTTATTTCTGTATGTTTTTTAAGCTTTCTTATTGTTTCTCAACATCCTCTCCATATGTGAATGGAAAATAATTATAGCTTTCCATTTTCTTTTAATTTTGAAACTCTTATATTTAATGTTACTTTGCTGTCTTCTTTGACCCATTAAAATTTAAGAAGTCTTTTTTCATTAAATCAGTAATTCTCTGCTATCTATCTTTATCGCGCTTCATTTGACTCTGAACAAAGTTAAGAAAATCCTTGTCTTCCCTAAGCTTTAAGTCTTGCTTAAACTTAGAAGAATGCTCTTTATCCTTCATTTGTTTGAGATGAATCTCTAAGACCTCTTTGTTTGAAAGTTTGTTATCAACATAGACCTTTTTGCCAAACTTAAAATCAGGAGTGTAGCTAAAAGCTGTGCTTTAAGTTGAGGATTCTGGTGATTGATTGAGTGATTGGTATCCCTTTTCTCTGATTCCTAGATATTTTTTCTAGCCTTTTTGAGGGTTGGGGTTTGAGATATGAAAACTTTCGGGTATAGAGCTTCGGTGAGAGTGAGAAATACTAAATTTCGATATTGAAGGAGTAATAACTGAAAGGTCTTTTCTATAGACAGAACCAAGCATAGATTGGTCATCAAATTCAAACTAATAATTGATTAACAACTAGTGATAAAATTACTGATTATGAGTGAACACTTTGTTAGTCATCTGTTTTCATCAACTGATTAGTAAGATTTTAATTTCTGTCTACGTTAAACTGCTTGAACATAATATGCCCATTTCTTATTGTTAATTTTCCAATTTTCAGATTTAAACATATACTTTCTCCTTTTGATATCAAATTAGCCTAAAATTGGTTTTTATTTAAGAATATAATCTTACAATGGCATAAAATATTTCTTGAGTGATTAGTTCAACTGTTTAAGCATCTGTCTCACAAACCTTTGCTAAACTTGATAAATTAACTGTCATTAATCCTCTAATTCTCTCTTTGATATTCTAATCCTCATTATCAAATACTAGAATCTTAGAATTTATACCATTAGGTATTTGCAAGGTGCCCCCACAATTGTTAACAAAAGCGTTATTGATTAAAACCTTAACTATCATTTAGTCTTAGGAGTCATTTCCATTTTATTTATAATTTCTGAATCCATTACTTTGTCCCATATTATTAAGTGGCCCTATTCCACCAGATCCTAGACTATTCAATACTTCACTCGCAGATTTCTTATGCTAAAAAGCTTGAGAAGCTGGTTGAAATATAGCGAAGTCTTTGATCTCACAGGGTCTTTGAGATGTTACAACAACTTGTCTCAAGTATTTAGTGAGTCCACTCCACACTCTATAAAACATTCTCTAAGCCTTCTTTTGCACATTAGTTATCTCTGTATTTTATACTTAACTAGTTTAATTGTCGATATCTTTATCAGGTATTGAAGATAGGTTCAATTCCTGGAGAGAGGCTGAGATAAATTTGGGATTTTGAATCGCATGATGGAAAATCATTACTTCATTTAAAGACATGATGATGATTAGAGATTATATATAAATTTAATAAAGTTAATAAAAAGAATGCCACTTCTGCATTCTGTCTAATCATTATTCTTTTATTTTTTTAACTATAATGCTGTTTTTTGTAGCCTGAATGATAATTTCGTTAAAATATTTTAAATGAAGATTATGAAAGTGTAAATTTAAGAGAGAAACATATTTTTGATCAAATTACTAAAATACTTGTAGATTGTAAAATGCATAAATTGTTTGATATAGACTACCCATTCAAAATGCATTTCTCTCGATTTATGTAAAATAGTTTATATAGGCAATTTAATATTTCTGATGTCATCTTTTCCACTGCGCTTATTTACTCATATTCTTTCTTACTATATAACTTATAACTAGCATTGCAATTTTTATTCTTTAAAAGAATCACAAGTCTAAAATCACATAATATGAGTTTATTTTTTTTAGCATGATGTTTCATTCCATCACTGCATGTGTGAGTTCAGTGATCAACAATCGCACATCTTCTTCTGCACTTATGTTTAACCTCTGCGTTTATCGTCCTTAAGTGACATTTTGATAGCACCACCTGCTCCGCCAATTGAATCTGGTAGTTGGAAAACATTCTCGCTTTCTCTTTTAATAGCCATTTTCGCCATCTCAACGAATGCATCCTCTACTGAAACGTTTTCCTTGGCTGATGTCTCATAGTAGGGCATGTTGCCATTCTCCTTGCACCAGGCTTATGCGTCAGTGGATTTGACTTTACGTTCTGGCTCCTTGTCAACTTTATTTCCGATGAGTACGAATGGGAATTTATTTGGATCGGTGGGGGCGGCATGCTCAATGAAACCATCTCTCCATCTTGTCAGGTCCTCGAATGATTTCTGGTTTGTGATATCATAAACGAGGGCGCAGCAGTCAGCACCTCTATAGAAAGCATACCCAAGTGATTAGAATTTGAAATTTATATTAGCTTTATAATAAGAGTAAAATTGGATTAGGTTCGATTAGCTCAATTTTTAAAGGTTTAAGAAGTTCTTTTAATGACAAATAAAGATGTAATTAGTTTTTTACCAACAATTACCTAATATATTTTTACCCCAATTATTCTAATACCTAAGACCATATATCATTTTGTGATTAGAATTTTTCCTATCCAGCGGTATCCCAGATCTACAAGGTGACGATCTAATTATCAATGGTTATTTCCTTCTTTGAGAAATCAGCACCAATTGTTGGCTTGGAATGTGCATTGACCTTTTTATTGACGTATTGCTGGAGAAGTGTGGTCTTTCCGACACCACTATCACCTAAAATAACTATTTTCAGGAAGTTTTTCTTCTTGCTGCTTTGCATTTTATACTCTAAGATAATAAATAATAATTTATTATTCCTATAATACTATGATTTTTTAATTATCAATATAAAGTGAAAATTTTCATATTAAAATCCATATGAAATTATAAAACTGCATTAACTAAATTTATTTATTTTACTTTTATTTTAAAGTTTAAATTTTTAATATTTAAGCAATAATTATAATGTTTATTCTCTTTAATTAAATAATTATCTTGTCATTCATAATATATAAAATCTAAGAATTCCAAATAAAGATCATGTTTAAAAGTTAAGTTATGAATGTTTAAAATTTGTTTGATTTATAATAATTAATTTAATAAGTATCTATAAATTGTAATGAACAGCAATGTAAATAGTTTAATTAACAACATCCCTTCAAATACAAATAGCATTATATTTTTTTAATTTTATATATCTTTTCCTATTTATATATAAATTGTAATTATTTTTATTGAAATTAAATTTAATTAAATCAATCAATCAAATCTATTTAACATTTATGATCATAGCACAATTCAATACGATGGGGAAGAGAGCGCAGAGGGAGTGACTACATAATATCTGCCTAATTCTAGCAAGCATATCACTACTCCCTTTGATATAAGAAAATTTAGCAATTAAAACGAGAATTTCAATCAAACTGGTGGATTTCAAGCCAATGTACAAGCAAACATATAATAATAAGTTCGTATGCCTTATCATCCCTTAAACAGCTGTTTTTATATTTTATAGCTCGTAATAATAATTAGTAGATTTAATTGATATATGATTCAATCTATACAATGACTCTTTAAATCTATTTATAACAAAAATCATTGAATATGATAATATTGATCTTTTAACAGCAACAAACAGATAACCCAATTCGAATGATTCAACAGCAGTGGCGATTCATTCAACTAGAGTAGTAGTTAATATAAATTAAACCCCTTAATGAGTAATAATAATACCGATATAAATACATCAAATAATCTCATCGAGCAGACTAATCATAAAAATGGTGAATTTAATGTACAAGAATCTAAAAATGTAAAAGAAACTTTTGGACATTTCGTAGAATGGGACAGGAAGTAAAAAACTAAGATGAAGAAAATATCTACTTAAGATTATTAGCAGTAGCAGAGAAAAGATTCGAATAATGCTCAATTTACTTTTAAATAATAGTAGCAATAACTGTCACCTAGTAAGTAATAAATATCTCCAAGTAAAAATAGTCAAGGGTCGATGGTTTAAAACACCACTATGACATTTAATTAGAGATATTAGCAGTAAAAGTCTTCGTAAATTTCTATGCCTCATATTTTATTGCATTTTAAATTGTTATTAACTAAGTAAATCAATTCAAGTACTTGCTTTTTCAATTATTTTAAATACAACATTAAAAAATTTCTCAATTAAAAGGTTTTTTATATCAAATTTATAAAATGCCTTAGATACAAAGCCCTAATGATAACTTGTTACAAATCTCCCTTAAAAACGAAAATAAAACTGAAATTGACCACCTTCTCAAAGTATAGAACGATCAATCAAGTGAAAATTAAAGAGACTAAATTTAAATAGACAGTAGCAGTAAGAGACAGTTAAGAGATAGATTCTTCAGTAATCACACTCTAATGTAGAGCTACTTTCATTTGGACAGTTAAAATCAACAATCGTAGGATGGATAGACGACTGTCAAGTTTTTGTTGAGTCCAGAAGCCAAGGCATAGTTGCTTGAGTTTATTAAATATATAGTCAATTTAATTGTTATTGGCTACAAAGTTACATAAATATTAATATATTAAAAAGAGATGGATGATTAGTTTCCGGATTCTCCCATGAAAAGGAATAAATTTTCTGATGGCGCCATTTATGAAAGTTTTAAGAAAATTAACGCATTATCAAAGCACAGATAAAGTGTAAGGGAAAATTTGAACACAAATTAAAACGCATATCAGTTACTTCTTAAATCACAAGAAAGTAAAAATATGCTTGAAAAATAATGATAATCATTGATTTTTGTAACTTTTATGTCCTAAAAGAACCTTCATCTTTTTGTTTTATAATGTAAATAAGTACAGATACTAGAGTTGGAGGACCAAGAGGCGCAGGTGTTTCACCTTGGATTTAAAACTAAAAAGGCTTCAAATCTTAAAAATACCACAATTTTACAATGGGTAAACGAAGATCTGCTGATTTTTATTAAGAATAAAACACTATTTATGGAATACGATGTATTTACGCAATCAATTTTTAATTACTAAATTTTTCATTGAAATATGGAAATTTTAGTTTATAGATTTAACAGTCTTGGGTCTTTTCAAAGAAAGTATTAAGCATATTTTTGAAAGTTGTTAATTTGTATTTAAAGAATCAATAAATTATAATTAATTTTACTTGAATTACTAAATAATTTAATCTTTCTTATGAGTTTATGAAAAGTTAACTATGTCGTAAATCGATTTGTAATCTCCTAGTTTTTAACCAAGCTAGTATCGTCATCAAAATTATTGAATGAATTGCTGATTTGAAATTTTTTAAAATAAATTATGATTTCCACTAATTTTAATTTAAATAGTTTTAATTTCCTCAAATTTATTTTTCATAATCAATAATGACAGTAAAACAAAAATTCCAGATTTTTAAATAGAAAGTTTGCGATAGGATTCTAATAATAAATATACAATAAAATCATTCAAAATTGGTATATACAAATAAAATAGAATTTTATTTATCATTTTTTAAATCATTTATTTGAGTTTTTTAAATAATATTATAATAAATTGGTTTGTCAAGATCTAATGCCTCATCACTTCCAAAAATAGAAAAGTAAATCTTTAACTAAAAATACTTAGATGAAACACTTCTAGATGTCTAAAATAATTAAGAATCTGCTACTCCACATAATTACATGATAAAATTAGATCCAAACATGAATTAATAAGCCAAAAACATTCAAAACTAGCATCCTATATCAATCAGAATTATGGTCCCTCTGAAATAAAAACCTGTAGAAAATTCTTAGAATCAATCTCCTTGAAAATCCATTAAAGGGATAAAGAATTTATTTCTTAATAAAGCTGCTAAATTGGTATCACCTGATGTGAAGGGGTAGAAATAGGGAGCTAGTTAAGGAAAGAGAGATTAGTAATTAAGCCCACTCTCATAGCATAACACATCATAACTTTTCACAATAATTTTCTTATACAATAAACTTCAATATTTTAAATTTTAAGATTAAATCTTTAATCATAATTAAGTGGCAATAGAAAAAACTTAAATATAGAGAGCGGTACAAGCCATTTGAAATTCTCTCAAGGTTAAAAAGGTTTATAAAATTTACTTAGTAAGTTGCAAAACTAAAATTATAAAAATCATGAAGAAAAAGAAGCAGTAAAAGAACAAATTGCTTAATATAAACGTGGAATGGCTTAAAAAGTTCATTTAAATTATAATTAATTCTGCTAAATGGTACTTTAAATTCTTTAGGTATTGATATATGAAATATAAGTTAAACTTGAAAATTTAATGAGCAAATAGGTCTACCGTTAGCACCTCCTAAAAAACATAATAGAAGTAAAAAAGCGTCGTTAGCATTCAGATTTCTAGAAGTTTAGTGCCTCAGATATAAACGATGCAATTAATTTCTCTGATAATTTAACTTCCCCTATTCACAGATTAAAGATTCAAATGCCGCTTTCCCCTTAATAGAAAAGAATCAATTAGCTTTAATAGTAGTATGATGAATTGTAGTTTTAAAAATAAATGCAACAATACTAATAATAAAACTAATAGAATGAGTTTAATTCAAAGCAAGCAGACACTTAGAATTATCAATAATATTAAGGGAAATAGTTTAATATTGGTAGATAGTAGTTGCATTTACAGATAAACAGCCCTAAGAGTGATCTAATCTTAGTGTCACCTTTCAACTCAGTCAGATCATCATTGCAATCAAACAATCAACTCTAAATATTATCAGCTATTAATAAGCAATAACAATTTTCTAAGAGATATTCGAATTAAATCACACCCTCAAAATTGTAAGTCTTACAATAAAGTTTGAACAAGGATTTGTTGGGAATCTAGAGCTAAGTCCAGTTATAAAACCAATAAAAATTAGAGTCACAGGATGACTAATAAAGACTTCAAAATAAACATTAAAGATTCAAGAGTAACAACAATATACCACTTTAGCATATAAACTCATAGAGTACGAAAAACGGGGAGTAAAGTCTTATGAGTTATAAAATAAACTCGCCTACTAATAATATTAAAAATATGAATCATTTTAGCAATTTAATTGGGAATAATCAGCAAAATTCACTTGGTGGGATTATTATAAGCAACAACTTACATTAGAAAGGTTAAGTTCCTGGTTAATATATTACCCCTAAATCTCAGTATTTAATTTTTATGATTAAACACTATATATGCGCAATTTTTAAATTACATTTTTATCTAACAAAGATAGAAACAAAATCACTCACATAGATGAAAAAGAAGCTCAAATGGGTGAATTACTAAGAACTGGATTGCAATAAAAACTGCTTTTAAATGTCGATCTAAACTCCAAATATATATATATATAGATATATACCTAATTTATTCATCACATTTATACTATTTCATAGAAATTAAATGTGTTTATTAAGTTTAATGAAATTAAGGAGACCATAGGCTATTGTAAATGAATAGTAAGTAATTGAGTAAGTTGGATAGTAAAATTACGATGAAAGAGGCAGAGAGAATTTTTTATCTGACTATTAGTAATATTAAATAATTATTTAATGTAATTAAATTAATGATTAATAAAATAATATTAAATAATTTTTAATGACCACTAGCAAGTGAAAAGGAATATATCTAATAAAATCAGTATTGAAATTAAGTTTTGAAAAAGTTACAATTCTATATAGAATAAGAAATTAATGAATTAATATTTATTTAAAGGAATTCTTTTGACAATAATAGCATATAATAAAATACAACATTATTGATGTTTAAATATTGTATAAAATTGTCGAATTAAATTAATGAACAGAGAATTTTACATATAATTCTAATTGACAGTGTTTCCTCACTCTTTCTTTTGAAAAATATGAAAATAATAAATGATTTTTGCTTAATTAATTTTTATTTTATTAAAAAAATTAATTTCTTTTTTTTGCCGTCGTCCTTTACTTCTGCCTTACTTTTTTCTTCAACCTTATCATAGTCTACTTGCTTAGTAACAGTGAGTCTTTGATATTTTATCATCATAAGCAGTACGAACACGTTATTACTAATCAATTAATATAATAAAAAAGATATCTCACTACTAACAATTATGACTTTAAATCCTAAATGAGACTAAGGCTATAAAAATTGTCCCATTTATATAATAATGCAGAACCACATGTAGTTAACATATTGAATCTCTGAGAAAGTATGTAAGCCCATAAATTCAAATCTGTAAGCAAAATACCCGAATGGGAACTGGCCTAAGTTATAAACTGCGAACAATAGGAATGCAATAAGTTTCTTGTGTCTCAAATCAGAATAGAGAATAGTCATGGGCACGAGAGTGTTGTACCACAGGTAATACTGGGAAGTTATTACTTTGTTGAAAGTTACGAAGACCATGGTCTGCACGAATGCTGCGAAGAAGATGTCGTAGAAGAATAACAAACCTGAAAGGATAATCAAAGTCCATTAAGGCACAAATGTCTTAAATTTTTTAAGGATTAAAAAGAAGTCAGTCTAATTCACTAGAAAAAATCTTATATTTAATAGTAGATTATTTAATATTTTTGTTATGTCAAAATAGCAATAAGAGTACTGCTTGGTTCATCATAAAGTTAGTAAATCATGTACCAGTAAACTGAAAAGTTATGTCTGTTGTCTTTTCTAACGAAGTGATAAAGGTAGGTCTCATACAAAAACTCATATCCATAAACTGTATAAAAGTAATACGTTAACCCCAGGAATGTACCAGCTGACACGAATGTTTGATACATTTAAAAATAAAAAGACTACTCTCTTTTTTTCATTACAATATGTAAATATATTAAAATTTTAAAATGTAAATATAAGCCTATTCTTAGTGAAGAAATTCTTCTTAAAAGCTTCCCATCTACGACCCTACTCAATAAGCTTGACATCTGCATCAATAAAGAAGTAGAATATCACTGAATACACTATTGGATATATCTTAAAATGCACACTTATCCCATAGAATATTCCACCTAGAATGTATTGTCTCCTCAACACATAGTAGAAAGTAATGAACACGAACATTGCTATTGTGTTATCATTTGATCCTCTTGAACTTAAATGGGAAACACTTATTTAATACAAATTTAAGATACATCGCTAATGCATATAAAAAGCTACTCTTTAATTCTAAAATGGAATATGAGTGGATGGAATTGCCAGTAGGCAACATACTTCCAATTGGATGCCTTATTTTTATCATTAATGATATCAAGTACTCTCCACATGTAAACTCCTACTATTATGTCTGCGATGCTCCACACGAATTTTGCTGCCAATGGATGGATGTAATTATTTACTAAGCAAATAAATAGAATAAAACTTTTTTGACTTATGTTCCTGATTATCATTTAAAAATAGTACAAATGAAGTTATTAATTCTCATTGCTATTTTTCAATGAATGTATGCAACTAGTGGAGTGTATCTGTAGGTATGCCTTTGATATGGAGAACCACCCTTGTAAACATAGGTTGCTGCATCAGAGAACACAGAGTAATCAATATCTGTGTATAATTATATTTTGATCACAAATTACATTATTTGCCACTAAGATTTGAATCAAATCAATTAATGTATTAATGAAATTTACAATTATACTTGGCGTCTGGTGAGTTCCTGTCAAAGACTTCTGCTATGATAATGAAGACTATGCGAATAAGGAAGCTCAAAAAGAAAAGTACAAACTTATTCATTTTTAATATTCAAATTTATATTACTAAATCTATAATACATCCCCAACTTATTTTTCTTCTTTCTTTCACATTTATGTATATTTTCAATATGAACTTACTAGATCAGTAAATTCTTCATTAAAAAATAGCTTATTATAAAGAAATCAATAAATATTATTGCTAAATTTCAAGAAACCACCATATGAAGATGAAGTAGGCTGCTATTACATCTATCTCTGATTAGTGTTTTATTGCTGAGTTCTATTTTACGGCCATTAATTAGAGTTTGTTTAAGGCCTCTATTGCTGATTTTTATCGTATATATTATAGTCTTTCTGATTATTTTTATGCGAAGTTGTTGATAATGAGCCATTCCATTTAGATTAAGAGTCAGAGTTGTCTTAATAGTTTTAATGCTAACTACTTTTAGAGTTTCCGCTGGTTTTATTACTCCAATTCGCTATTTGTTCAATTTAAGATTGCTTATCAGGCTTTTATGGTGAGGTCTTTAGAGATGCATTTTTAGATTTTTAGCTCCAGGGTGTACTATTTTATTGAGAGGGAAATGCGTTTGTAGGTTTATTAACATAAAACTACAATAAATATTGAAGGTTTACTCTATTTCTGATATTTAGAGTAATTCTATTCATCATACATTATGTCATCTTATCTATTAGATTACACTTTTGGTGACCTTACTTATCTCAAATCTGTTTAATTATTATCCTCTCTTTCAAAGTTTTAAACTTAATTTCTTTTTTCATTTTAGTATTAAGATTACTTCTAATTCTAGTACTATTTGCTCTCAGTCCAATTAGTTATTGTTTAATTTTTACCTCTGCTAGTTTAAGGCTACTACTGCTGTGTTTCATAGAAATCTAATTGATGATTTGATGACTCTTACTAAAGTTTTTGTTTTTTCTTATCAATATACAGCTTTTCCCATTACTAAGAGAGCTCATCGCTCTGTTTTGATTTGGCTGGAGAAAATTTATCTTCTTCATGGGATTTATGTCTGGATAAAAGGTTAGAGTTCTTTGAAGTTTAAGGCCTGATTAAAACAGAATCTTTCTTAAAATAGTCGTCAAACACCACGAAGTTATTGCTCTACGGGCTATAGCTTCTAAGGTTATAGTATTTGGCCAGAAATGCCAATAATTTAGGGCTAGGTCTGTCATATCCAAGTTCTTTTGGCTATCTTTTTTCATCATTAATCATTCGTTCAAACAATTCTTTGCCGATACCTAATCTTTGGCAAGACTCGTGGACGTAAAAGTCTAAAACACATAATGGCTTTATTTCTGTGAAAGCTCCAAGGGCACCTCTTAAAAACAGATTCTTAACACCTACTTTCAAAAGCCCTTACACTTAACTTCCGTCTATTTTCAAATATAGTCTTTGATTCTCTGATGTGAAGAATTTTTAAGCTGAGGTAATTGGTGCACCAAGCATTTGAGCCTAATATAAAGAGTTTGATATTGGTTTCAAGAGATATTAAAGAAAAAGATAATTCATAAAAATCTGAACTGATTACTTACCTTTGCGCTTGCTTCTCCCATTCTGTCTAGGATACCAGCTAAATTATTTTACTTATAAGACAGGGAAGAGGAATGCATAGGATGAGCAAGTTTTTAGAATTTATTTGAATCTAAAACCACAATATTTTCTGGGTCTGAAATAGTCACTCCCAAAATCTTTTCACAATCGATGTTGAATTCCATTGATTTCAATTTAGTCGATTTCTTGATAATAAAATTTAACTAAAAAAAGATATTACATCTTAAAACTAAATAAGTCTTGATGAACAGTCTTTATAATTTTAATGTCGAAAAATAAAATCTAAAATATAATTAATTTACAAAGAATCTAAATCAAGGTAAGTTTATTAAAATGGCTTTTGCGCACTCATTTGCATTTATGCAGAAATATCTCTGATAAAATGGGTTATATATTGCTCTAATTATGCAAATATCTCAAAATAATATAATTACAGATATGGAAGGAAATCAATCACAGGGTGTTTTGCAGAGACAAGGCAGTACAACTTCATCATAGAAAACTCATTAGTCAGACGCTCAGAGATAATAGAATAATCAAGCCAGAGTAGGAGTTCTTTCATCTCAATAAAAGAACAGAACATTGAAAAATTATAAAATCTCTAATTTACTTTTTGAAAATTACCTTATTTATATCATTTTAAGGTCACTATTATTAAAATAGGAAATTTTTAAACACTTAATTATGCCAACAACAATAATGCATCTGTGTTTGGATCTTCATCAAAGAACTAACCCAAGCAAAGAGAAACTTACTATAGCAAGCTAGGGGTAAGAATTTATTAGAATTAAAAATATCATGCGTCTCTAATATGGGTATTAAATTTTTAGATCTCAAAATAATGAATGTTCAAAATAGTAAAACCTTTCACTTTTGAGTTTTCCATAACTAAATTCAAAAGTTTTTCATTAATACATTCACAATTATAAACAATGCCAATTTACTTTACTCCAAAGAAAAACTCAAAATAAAAGCATACAAAACCCTAAAATAAAGATCCACGCAAACCCACCCTTAACTCTAATCGCAATTCCTTATTGTTTTAGAACGAGCCAAGATTTTACAAGGAAGAGTTTTGCACCAATAAAAAAGTTACCCAAACCAAGACATCCTACAATTTCTTGAATGAGCACTCAGCTGAAATTACTCATAATATCAACCCAAATAAAGCTATAGCTAGAGGCACAGACTCTAATATTGGATAAAAAGCTAAATTCGAAGATAATGAGGTAAGTTAAAGTTTGTGATAAGCGTCTATATTGTGAGATAATAAGGCTAATATGCTGTGTTCGTTTAAAAGCGCACATTATTTTCGAATAGAGTATGTTTATAAATCATAAATATAGGGTGTATTATCTGGATCACCAAAGAAAAAGAACATGCAAAGAGATCAACACATGAGAACTTCTGATAACGATGGCTTCTCTGTAAGTACCCTATCAATTAGATTAGTGTTAATCTTGTAAATATATAGCCAATTAAAACAGTCTCATCTGCTAAAGTACGCGCACTTGTTGGTTCAAATCCAGTGAACCCCTTGACCAAGAATCAACTTCTCGATGAAGCACGTGATAATCTAGCCTCCCCAGATAAAGCAGGCCGTGTTGAGGGGTACATGCAAAGTTCAGGGATGAAAACATCTCTTGCTAGTGTGGACCACGATCCAGCATACACCCCATTGGGCACCAAACCACAGAACAGAGGCTATGTCCCAGCTGGCAGCTTGAAGAAGGAAGTCTGGAAGCCAAAGACATCGCTTCAGTGGAATGAACCATACAGAACACCACTTACATTGCAATGAATAGAAAACATAAAGATAATGAGTATTTAAATGAGAAACAAGTATATTTTATGCAAATATTTAAGAGCAATAAATATTCACAATTAGTATTGGTGTGTATTTGATTGTGAATATTTGTTCTAAATATTCATAATAGATATTCTAACTAAAATTTTAATGCATTTTCATTCTAAATTACTTATATTCTGACAAATTATAACTTAATTAAGTAAAACATAAAATGTGTATAGCTTTCTTTAAAATAGCAGCTAAAACTTCAGAGACATCTGTTGACAAAACTGAGGAATATTTGCCATTTGTTTTGGCATTTAACAGAGATGAAATAACATATAGAACTTCTGAGTAGGCTCGTTTCTTAACTGACTTTGACATGCCAATTTTAAATTTTATCACTAGATGTTTGTCTCAACATAATTTTATATGATTTTAACCTTTTCATCTTTTGCCAAATATTATCTGTGGTATCGACGTGATTACAAAATCAACATGGTTAGCTTATAATAAATCCACTGGAAATCTTGTTTTTCTCACAAATTTTAGAACTCCAAATAACAACAGAGAAAAGGCTTATAGCTCTAGGGGCCATTTAGTCATGGAATACGTTAAGATAAACGATGAGACTATTTCAAACAAGAAATTTAACAATGCTTAAGAATATGAAGAGATGCTTTGTAATATAGTAACGAGGGGATTTAATATAGTCTATGGAAATGTTCATACAAGAGAGTTCATATATATATAGAAAATTATTTCAATGAAATTAATGAATGAAAAGCAGATTTTAATTGGGAGTTTAAATAATAATGTTTTATTTTAATATTGATTGATGAGTTCAAGTATTTTTAATTCTAAAACGCAGACATAAAAACTATGATGTCACCTATAATATTGGAAGCTGGTAAAATTTATGGATTTTCGAACGGAAATCTTGATGAGTGGGATAAAGTGATAAGAGGGAAAGAGCTTTTCACAGAGATAGTATATGAAGGGGAATAATCTTTCTAAAAGATATAGGATTCATGCCATACTAGTAAGATAGAATTAGATAATTCGACTGAGAAAGAAGAATAGATAAGTTAAAGTTTATAAAACATTTCAAAGGAATTGATTGGATTCATGAAAAATAATGTAAAATCGAGATGGGGGCTTGTTTAGGGGGGTACTGGCTTTCCTAAATACTGGGAGTATATGAATTCTAGCATATTTGCATAGAATAACTTGGGAAATTTTTGTACAGTAAGTACATCAGTATTATAATATAGATATCAAAACTTGTTTATTATTACAAATAGAAAGAAGCTTTTATATTAAATTATAAATTGTAAGTAAAAGAATTTCAATTTTCATAAAGCTAATAATATTTATATTGAATTGAAATCGTAAAATTTATAAATAATATTGATCATACATAAATCAGGAATATCTTCATTTCATGAATAGCGATACAATTAGAATTAAGGATTTTTTTCTAGATTAGCAGGATCCATTATAATATAATTCTAAGAATAAATTGATATATTTTAATAAAAGTTCATATTTAATTATAACTTATGCAGACCGAGATATACAATTAAATCTGAAGTTCTAGAAATATTTAAAACAGACTATATCAAACAATGATTCATTTATTCTTAATATCAAATTTAATGAAACTTTATTACTATCTTTCTATATCTACAAGTGTAAAAGAGAAACTTTAAAGAAATTAATATACATTTTTAGTGTAAATCTAATTCATTTATATGTTTCAATTAGTTCTGGGGTCATTAAGCAGGGGCATGTACTGATTTCTACCAAAATAAGCACCTCCATTTTCATTAGGTCCAATTAGATTCTTATCAATGAGTAAATTGTCAATAAGTGGTTTGAATACACCTTGAGACATTTATTAAAGTCTGTTTAGTTATGGCTGATTATTTTCTTGATTCTAATTGTTAAGTAGGTTTCTCTGGCTTTCACTTAAGTTTTATGGTTTATTTTCTTCGTTGTAGAATAAGTCTTTCTTGTGCTAAGTTTCTGATGCGTGTTGGTATCCATACTGTTTTACTTTTTTTATTGGCTGAATAATGTTTTTTAAGTTTTAATGAAGAAAATATCTATTAAGATTAATTTATATGTTTTAAAAAACGAATTACTTTGAGATACTTCTCGAACTCCTTGCTTTCATTTAACGCTTTAAAAAACTCGTCCACACTCTTAAATTTCTCTCCAAACTGCCTATCGAAATGATGTCTGAATGTTCTATTTGCCTGATAAGTATAGTAAATTGATATCATATAGTAGAATGCAATTATAGCCACTAGGATATCTGGAATGCGCATTCTTAATTACTGTGATGAAGCAAAAAACATGAATTGAATCAGGTTTAGTGCTGTTATTACAATGAGTGTGTAAAAATACATGGATTTGTAAGCAGAGTAGAGCATAAATAGCACTATTAACTGCAGGAATGTTAATAATATTTCATATAGCAATGCACTGCTTAAAATAAATTAGCTCATACTAAAATAATATATGAATGCATGTTCATAGGAGACATAGCATGCGTAAAGCATAATCATAGCTACTTGAGTGTGACAAAGGACATACAACCTATCTCTTAAAAACCTGGCTTGTGTGTCGTAATCTATTAGGGGTGAATGTGGATACAAAAAGCTAAATAAATGATCCATTATTTTCAGTGTCTTTTATATATTAATTTTGATTAATTTAGACAAATTTCGCTTTTAAATTTTACAAATTTTCTTTTTGTAACATTAAAAGATCTTATTCTTATGTTCTATGAGTAGTAATGAGGTATATGTGGGTGGGCCAATAGAATTTGTTAGATTGATTAATCCAGTGGTATTATGAATTAAATTCGAAATTCATATAGGTTTGATAAATTATTTAAGGATTCTTGCCTCATTAATATCATATCCAATTAATTATAAAAACTCTAAACAATCTACAAACAACCTACTTATTTTTGAAAATCAAATATTGTCAAATATAAATTTGTTTTTTATAATTTGTTATTCTTAAAATATTATTTATAAAAAATAAGATTAGTACGTATTTATAAATTTAAAACTTAGATTGATTCCAATATAAATTATATTAAAAATTGATAATTATTTTCATTGTGATTTATCAATAGAAAAATGGAAGTTAAAATTGTCATGAATAATCCAGAAGAATTAAACAATCAACCAAAGGAACTACAAGAACAAAATCATAATGAATATAATGATTATATCGAAGAAGAAATGGATAATTCAATAAATGCTGATAAATTGATTTAAGAAATTATCATTTAAAAAAGCTTTTTATTAAATATATGGTGGGCATGTTTTTCTTGGGGATGATGGACAACGTTTGCTCCATCTGTGCTCAAGAGATCATCGAATGCTTTATTAATTATTTTTCACACAATTTATAAACGCTTTCATTTAAAAATAGTTAGGTTTCTCTATATTTTACTTCAACACATTTGCCAAGCTCAGTACTGGTGGAAACAAGTGCAGAGTCTCAGAGAAGCCTCACTAGGCTCACATAGAGTGCATTGAGAAAGCCGCTCTCAAGAAAAGTATTTAATTATTATTATTACTATATGTATTTATTACAAAACACGATTATTATAATCTGTAAATTTGCCAGTTAAATAGCAACATTTTCTTATTGATTCCAAATTATTATATTATATTTATTATAGTAATTTTCTAAACTCTAAAGAAAATGAACAACAAAGAAGCAACTTACTGCTGTGACTGCCAAGTGCTGTTGTCCGATGAAAAGGCATTTGACGATCAGATTCAGTTTGAGAAGAACCTCGTATACATTATGAAAACTGCTCAAGTTGCCACTAACATCAAGGCATTCTCTAAGAAGATTGCCAAATTCATCACTGAAGAGTTCAAGGATTGGAATATATTGGCAGTTATATATTGTAATGATTATCCCCCTCTCCATATTCTTGAAAGATTTAAACTAAAAAACATAAATAAATTATTATTTAACAAGGATGAGTTGATCAAGGTTTACAAGGTATACAAGTGCAAATCCTGTGACCACACCACAAAGCTTATCATAGAATATAATTTATTCTAAATTATCAAAGTATTAAATAATATAATGTAATCAGCTCAACAGAGGAGAAGTAAACTACAAGTTACTTGATAAGTACGGCAAGCCAATCTCCGAAGATTAAATAGTAATATCTATTATTTTATGCTGCCATCAACTGTAATTTGAACAAGATCGAGTGCGAAAACTGCCACTTCAACTTCTGCAACAAGTGCAAGACTGAGCCATACCACATTCAACAATAAAATTTATAATTTTTCATGAAAAAAAGTCAACGTAAAAAAATTAGTAATTAATTTATTGCTGGTTTTAAATTATAATTATAATATATTCTATAATAATTCAAAAATAAACTAAGTTTTTAAATATTATCATTTTAAAACAACAACAAAATAATATAACTTTTTAAAATCTTCTTTTTTATTCCCTCTGATTTATCTAAATTAAGAATTCAAATTATTTTGAATTCTATTTAATAGTATTATATTTCACATTTTGTTATGATATTGTCTAACATGTTCTCAATCCTATAAATGATGATAAAATTTTATTCTATTATCATTGTTGTTAAACATAAATTTTTGCCTTTAAAAATATTTATTACAATTAATTATTGAAACTTTAACAATTTAATAATTTATTTGCATTGTAATTTTGTAAATAAACAATATTTAATTGGTCACACCTGCGAAGGATACCAAGAATAACCCCATAAACTTATTTCATGCTTGTTTTTTGCATATTGTATCAATAAATTTAAACATTTTTAATTAGTGATTTCAATATTGATATTTTAAATTAATTATTGTTGAATTAATAAATAGATAAGAATTCAATTAAATTATGATATTAACAAACCTTTAATTTTGTTACGGAAGTAAATTATAGTTTCAAGAAATATTATAATAAATGAACGAATTAATTTGATTAGAAAATTAGAAGAAATTTAAAGTATATTAATCATACAATAAAATGGTAAATTTGCTCCAATATAATTTGTAAAGATTAAATAAATTTTTTAATTTTGAAAAGTAAATTTCTAATTTAGATTATTGGTACAAAAATAAAAATTAGCTTAATATATACAATGTCTAAAGAATCAAGAAAAAATAAATATAATATAATATTATGATTGTTTATAAAAACGAATTTGTTTATTTCAATTATATATTATAGCAAAATGATATATAACAATAAAAGCTATTATTTTTTTCTCTAAAGAAAATTATATTTAAAAGTTTTTTATATTTCAAAATAACTAATTATTGATTTACATGCAGTAAAGAGAACCAAAAATACCTAAATAATGGAAATCTTCTCAAAGTGTTATGGGATATAAATGGTTGAAGCTTAGAAAGTGCAGATTATTAAATTAAAAATAATTTAAAAATTCTGCCGTACCATATTTGGTGACAAACAGCAAAACTTAAAGAAGGAAGACGCCTTCGACTTGGTCTGCAACTCAGAAGAATGTATCAAGCTCATGCACAAGTCTTGTCATAAGATTTAATTAACATTTCTAAGTATCTACATATTATGCTAATTAATATATCTCTTTATAAGACTCACGACAGCTGTAAGCATTTCTGCGGAGGTACCTCAACTGATGCCAACTGCCTCCCATGTCTTGACCCATACTGTGTCCAGAACGATCAAGAGAAAAAGACCTATGGAGTTCATTCTGAAGAATACTGTATGATTTGCTACACTGACGTCCTTGGCCAAGCTCCAAAAAATAAAAATGTAACTTCAAATTTTAATTAAGAATTTACCATCTGTTCAGTTAAACTGCAACCATCTTTTCCATCAAGCTTGCATTGAAATGTCATTATAAATTCTAAATAATCATTCAAAATTATCTTCAAAAATTTATATATGGCTTTTTTATGCAAAAAACTTTATTGACACTATCCTTACCAGAAAGTACAATGGCAACCGCATATATTATAAAAAAGAAAACTACTCAATATTTTTAAGCATCTCATTCGGTTATTTGGATTGCCCAGCTTGCGGTGTCCAAATGGCAAGCTCAACTTGTTCAACCGTGACTACAAAGATTTCTCAAGAAGTTAGCTTTAAGAACAGAATCTATGATCAAGCATTGAACCTTGCTAACAGAGAGAAGCTTTTCGACGAGGAAGATTTCAAGAGCAGACCAGAGTACGAGAACAATAGAAAGGAGTATGCAATCAAAATATTTTCTATTCCAAGATTTATTGAATCTATTATTTTAAAATGGTGAATGCTTAAGTTATAAAGAGCATTAAAAATATTAATTTCTATAGTTAGCCATGTACAAGTGCCACAGATGTTCAACTACTTTCTGTGGAGGCAGAAGAGACTGTGAAGCTGAAATGAACGATGAAAATCAACCAAAGCCAGAAGATTTAATAGACTATATATTTATTGATATCATGTGTGTTTACTGTGCTGGATTAGCTCAAGGAGACAAGATCAAGGTTTGTGACACTCACGGTCAGGAATATATGAATCACAAGTGCCAATTCTGTTGCACCCCTCAATAAATAAAAAATAAATGTAAGTTTTACGATTCGTTTTTTTTGTATTTTAAGGACTGCCAGATGGTTCTGTTTCGGAGCTGTTCGTTACTGCGAACCTTGCCACAATATTGCAACAACTGTTATTGCTAAGAAGTGCCCAGGAAAAGAAGGAGGTTGCCCCTATGACGGTGACCATCTACCAAACGGTAAGCCTTATTCTATATGACAATAAAATTATTATTAATTTTTCTGCTGGTTGCAAGATGTGCAAGATCCTTGAGGAGGAGAAGAAGGAAGAAGAACTTAGAAAGGCCGAAGAAGCTTTAAAGCCACAAGAAAATCCAATTGTTGAAGCTCAGGCAGCAGTTGAAGAAGGAAAAGTCGAGGAAGAGCTTATCTTAGATATGCTTGAACTTGTTCCACCCCATAATTAATATTGGGTCATACATTATATAAATGAAATTATAGCCAGTCATGCTCCGTCGAGTTTCTGAAATTCAAGATCATCAATATGTTGGAATGGAAAATCTCTTCGCTGAAGAAATGATTGATGAAATATTTTTAAAACTATATTTGTTAAAATATTGATGAGCCTATGATTATTGCTGCGGAATGAACCCAAATCTCTTTGGAAGAGAAGAATTAATCATAAGGCGATTCTTATGAGAAGAAAGGTTTGGAGTCTCATAAACTACACTTTTTTATGTATTTTCTACTATTGCTGCTTGCCATTTTCTTAATACTACAAGAATATATTTGATATGTGAAATTAAACTTACAATATTTATTAGAGTATCTTAGATTACTATTTTTTTGCAGATCTTGAATTAATATTAAAAATATGATTACTTTTAAAAAAATTTTTAAAAAGTATTTTTTTATTTTATAGAATTTTCAATTTAGTAAACTTTATTAATTAATGGTTTCCTAAGAAAGAAGGGGATGAGAAATTTAATCAATAGGGAGCATAATATTCTCCGATATATGTATTTATTATAATTAATTTTACTCCTTACTTTGAGTAAATTTAATTACAATTTCCTTAAATACAAAGCAATCTAATTTTAATAGTGCCTAATGGAATGGTATGGCAGATTTTATTTAATAATTCAATGATTTTCCCTTATCAATATAATATTATGTTTTCTTAAGTCTTTGTCACACACAATTCATTTAAAATTTTATATAATTAGATAGTAGGATATGCATAGAGTAAGAATCCTATATTTATTGTAAATATATAAGATTATATTAAAAGTTAGTGAGAAATCACTCTATAAGAGTAACACTGTAAAGTAATAAATTATATTAAGTTTCCTTAATAAGTTCAAAATAATCATACTGTTTCATATTAAATAATCATCTATTCAACAGTCTCTATAAGTTAGATAAATATTTATATTTAATATTTAATTCTTAATAATTGATAAAATATATAAAGTATAATTATTCTTAGTGATTTAAAAAAATATATATAAAAGTATGAAATCAATGGATAAAAGGTGGTTGTTATTTTAATTTCAAATTCAAATAAATTTCTATATTTTAATTATTATAAAATATTTGGTAGCTTTTAAAAAATTAAACTAAGTACATTATATATATATATATAGGGGGGCCTTCGCAAATTAAAAAGCTACCAAATTTAATGAGTTGATTTGATTAAATTTTATTCCTAATATCCTCTACTAATTATTATAATAAAACCCAATCCCACCCGTACCAATGCTGAGCCCTGATAACAGAGTGTCGAATGACATAATACCCTTCCTCTCATCCGAGACAGTCGAGCTGGACATGCAGTAGCTCTCTCCCAACATGCAGGCGTACTTCGCGCCCACTCACACTCTCGACGCCGCCATCTTCGAGGCCAGGCTCCGCTGCCTCCTGGACAACATGACCGTTGGTGAGAGATCAAAGAAGGAGATTCACGACGTGGTGGCCACCATCTTCGGCGACAATGTCACCACCCACCACAGGGAGATCGTTGAGCACAGCATTGAGATGCGGGCGGCCGTTATAAAGCTCACATTTCCTCCAGAAGGCAACTACATGTGCGAAGGGGGCAACGATGAAACCATGGATCAGACCTTGCGATCGCGAACGACACTACCAAATAGGGCAGACACGCCAGAGGTCAGAGGTGGGGGCCCTATGGAAACCTTATAGTAGAAGATGACAACTGCAACCACTAAAAACATCTCTGATGTGGGCCCTATTCATACTATGAGAGATCAGTTGGAGACGACGCCCTCAGCTAAGCCTGGTGGAGGATGTGGAGATCCCCTACCTGGGCACTCATTACTGGGTCGTTAATCTAGGCGGCCTAACGGACACTCTGGCTCTCGACCACTTGAGATTACCAGGCCTAACTGTTGGAGATGTTCCTTTGACTTCATATGTTGCTATGCCCTACTCCAAATTAGCTTCCGTCCTCAATGAAGACACAACTGCCTTCCCTCAAGCCGATGTTGAAGCACCTATTGGCGAGAGCATCATTTTTGTGTTCAGCTATGGTTTAACTGAATCATTCGTTTATCCAACTAACAACTTCATTAACAGCAATTGAAGGTTGAAGACAATATCCTTGCTGCATTCATCATGAACAACTGGGCTAACACTGGCCACAACACTCTAGCTACATCTGATCCTACCACATTAACAGATATTGAAGGCACTCAGGATTCCTCCTACAGACAACAAGTAAGATTCATTGAGTAATTGATATACTTTAATACTAGATGAGAATCCGCCTAGGCGAATACACTGCTGTGCAGAGGAATTCCTTCTAGCTTAGAGGAGGATCCGCCAGCGCTACTAAGCAAGGCTCACTTATCGTAACCCCTATAGGAAGCAACTGCGCGAGTACATTGCACACCTGGCCCTCCTAATCTCGCAGATGGACAGGCACTGGCTTCAGCGCGAGTTCCAGAGGACCCTGGTCGCGGCCCTGGACCACTTGAGCTTGAGGAATGTCTGATTAAAACTCTCTAAGTTGATATGGTATTCAAGATTTCCATAATTCAGCCCAACATTTCTACCCCAATAATGATCTTGAATTATCTCGGCCCCTGGGATAGATGTCTGAGTCGGACATTCCATTTCCGTAAAATAAAATATGGAGAATCGCGTGGTGCCCCTGCCACCCCCTCAAGAGAAAAATTCTTTTTTGTCATCGTTTGCAATACTGATTCGCAAAAAATCATATGTTGAAAATTTGAGGTAAGTATTTTTGATCAGACCTATTATATTTATACCGCTTAATTACACTAAATTAACGACTCTTTATTATATATCAGTTTTAACATTTGAATTTAATTAGACAAAACATGCCACAAACCCTACACAGATTAAAACACTCTCAGGATGACAAGACCACCAGCTCCCAGGAAGAGGCCAAGATCATGCAGTCCCTCCTCCAAGTCAGAGATCAGCTAGCTCTAATTCACGAGTACCGACATCACCTCGCGTCATTTCCAGAGCTGCCCAGGGTCAACGAAGTCATGAGAATATCGGGGGCACCCGCAGCTCACGAGGCTGAGGTACTCATGGCATGGCACTGGCAGGTGGTAACAGGAGCACGCTCAGATCTCCAACACTTCAAGCAGGACATCGAGCAATCGTTGAAGAAGAGCAACCCCGGCCTCTACAAGAAGCTCACTCCCCAGTCAAAGATCCAAGAGATACAGGACCGCCTGCAGCTTATACAGGAGAACTCCGAAGACCAGCTGCACACATTCCTCAGGAAGATCTTCGCCAAGTGTCCCCTGCTCCCAGAGAAGATCCTCACCCTCCTCGCGAAGGCAGTGCGAGACCCTGGAGGCGGACAAGCTCCTTGCCTGGTACACCGCGAACATCAAGCCGTAGGCAGAGGAGATCAGACGAGGCAAGTACTCCCAAGTGCATCAGTAGTCAGTGAAAGCCGCCATTGAAGAGATTGAGTAGTAGTTTAATTAGTGAGAGAAACTTGTAATTAGATTAATTGCATGTAATTGGTTGTTTGTTCATTTATTTCTCATTTCTCCCAAATCTTTAATTCTTTTATATATATATATATATATATATGAATTAGATTTAATCAACAAAAACATAAATGACAAGAGAATTTATTCACAAAGCATTTTTAGATACAAAAGAATATAGAATTTAAGATTTTTAAAATAAATTGAAATATTGACATAGTTGCAGATTAATATAGTTCTTAACAAAAAAAGAAGAAATTTTTTTTAGAAATCCAATTCTTATTTTGGAATAATTAATGTGTACATTTAATTTTTTTTAAATCAGAAATTTACTGATCTAATTGTTTGTTTTTTTGGGAATAACATTTGATAAAATATTTTAAAAATTCATAAAAAGTTAAAATATCTCTGTAGTGCTTATTAATTGAGTTAAACCCTAATCTCTTTTATTTTGCAGTTCAATTTTTCTATTGTAAATATCTAAAATCTAACACTATTGGTTATAACAAATGGATTTTCCATATAGTATTTAAAAGTATTTGCCGCATTTTAATGGTTTTAGTAAAAATGTATCTACCTATAAAGTTTTGATTTGTAAATTGACATTTTTAAAATAATTTTAATTTCATCTAGAATATAATGATCCAATTACGTTAAATTACTTATATTCTTCATAATTTAAGGTTTTTTATTAATATGCTAAAACCATATAAATCCATATTTTTGTTAAAATCAATTTAAATTTATCCAAAAATAAAATTAGAAATAATAACCATAAGATACTTCAATAGATTGATTATTTTTAAAAATAAAAGATCTTAGCACTTTATTAATATGTATTCTCCAATATTTTTCTTCAATTATGACACCATAAACACTATGGATACCTTTTAAACAATTAAGTGAATGTTTTGAAATCTTAGGAATTATTTATTCAAAATTATTATTAATAAGCGTTAAGTTTTGAATTATATGCAACTTATTTGACTTAATTTTTAGTAGTTATTATATATATGATATGACTAAATATGTCATTTTATTAAAATTACGCAGATACCTATTTATTTTTATAAACGATTTAAATTAAAATAAGAAGAATAACTCCTATTTTATTGATAAAATGGTTTAGTCTCTCTAAACCCAAATAAGCTAAAATAAAAAGTTGTATTGAATTTCTTGCTAATAATATTTAAGTTTATATCAAAAATATTATTCTTTTCTTAAATTATTTGATTAATCTAAAATATATTCATATATTTATTAAAATTAGTTTAATTCAATATTTTGTTAGAATTAGGTAAATTATTAAAAAAAATTATATCTAAACTATTTAATAAACAAAGAATGGACTTAATATGTAAACCAGAAATTTTATTCATAAATTCTGAAGAAGAAAATAATTAAAATTTTGTATAAGATAATCAAATATCTCAAGTGTAAGTTAATTTATATTTAAATTAATTTAAATATATTATTGACAATACTTAATTTAACAATTTATGGATATTTATTTTAATTTAATCTTAAAAAATCTGATTAATTTTGTTTTGTAGATAATTTAAAGTTCATCAGTTGTAAGATGATGAAGTTGATTAAATTAATTAATTAAAATATAAATAAAAATAATAAAAGATTTTTAGGGCATCTTGTTTTTGAGAATGTTGGGTGATATTTGCTCCATTTGCGCTTAAATAATCCCTGAACTTGCTCCAAGTGAACTTTACTTATAAAAAAAGCTTTATTTAATTGTAGATAATTCATTATTTAGTGAAAAATGGAATGTAATCGTGAACAAAATGAGATTTTGCCCTATCAAAAATACTAATCACAAAGGTCATAAGAAATGTTTTGAAGATGCTGAAATGAAACAGATTTTTCCTTATAAAATTTTAAACATATAAAGAAAATATCAAATTTAAATGCAATAATCCTAATATAAAAATTAAAAAAATGCAGATTTAATCAAATATGTAAACTTATTGCTGTGATTGCAAAGTTCATTTGACCAACGAAAAGATCATTGACGAGCATTCGTAATTCATTGAAAACAATAAAACAATAATTAAAATTATAAATGTTGTAACTGCCGTTTAAGCATTCTCACAAAAGATAAGAGATATGATTGTCAAAGAGTTCAATATTAAATTATAATTTATAACAAATTATATTAAGTCAATAATTTTTGATTTAATAAATGATGAACTTATTAAGGTTTACAAAGTTTTCATATGTAAAAAGTGTAATCATCATACTCATTTAATGAGAAAAAACTTTTATTTTTTATAAAAATGAGAGGATAAGTAAATTACAAACAACTTGATAGATATGGCAAGTCCATTTCAGAGGATGAAATTTAAATATATATATTACTTTTATGCTGCTATTAATTGTAACCTTAATTAAATTGAATGCAAAAAATGTAAAGAAAACTACTGTTTTAAGTGCAAAGATAAACCATACCATCTAGGATATACATGTGAAGATTTTGAAAAATATATTAAGAATAGAAAGTGCAGATTCTGTAATTCTATTTTTTAATATTTTTCTGTCGTATCACATTTGGTCAAAAGTAGCAAGATTTGAGAAAAATTGGCGCTTTTGATTTAGTTTGCAATTAAATTGAATGCATAAAACTAATGGATAAATCTTGCGAAAAAGTTCAAAAATAATAAAATTATAATTCATCAGGAATTAGAAAATTTAAAGTTAATAAAGCAGAATGATATTTAAAATAATTTCTATAAAATTATTTAATCTTTCAAGCAATTAAAGGCTTTAAATAAAACTTATCAACTAAATTAAAAAAATTATTTAAATTTAGAGGCATCCTTATTTTAATATGTTAACTTAATATTAAACAATTTAATTAAAATCATAAAATCTTTGATATAAAAATATCTAAAATCAAATCTTTCTGGTTGAAAATAAATATATATCTAATTACTTTTTTTTAAAAAGGTTTTATCACTTATGTTTAGTCATTTTACAAAAAAGTTATGTTTTGAGTTACTTTATCATCTTATAAAAATGTGAAATCATAAAATTAATAAGAGATACAAAATTCCATAGTTATCAAAATTTACCTAATGCAGTCACTTATGCGGTGGTACCTCTACTGAGACAACTTGCCTCCCCTGCCTCGATCCCTAGTGTGTTTCAAATTATGATGAAGCATAAACCTATGGAGTTAACTCTGAAGAACATTGCATGATCTGTTATTCTCAAGTCTTAGGACAAGCTCATAAAATAAAATTAATTCAATATAAAATTATTATTTGCTTATAAGACAAATTAATTTTACAATTAACTCCTGTTGTTCAATTGAATTGCAAACATCTATTTCATTAGCATTGCATTGAAAATCTTAATATTAAAGAATAGTTTTTATCAACTAAAATTATTTTTTAAACGTTAGATCAGTGAATGATCTTAAAAAATTTATTATATCTTCAATTAAACTTTCAATTCTTAGATATATTTTTCTTTAAATTTAGGTCTTTTGCTTTTTAATCATAGTTTTTCTTAAGATTTTTAACCTATTTGTTTTTTTTTTAAATTTCTAATTCATAATAAAATAAATTTTAATTTTTTTTCAAAAATTATAATTCAAAAAATTATAATGATCGTAAGATAAAATTTAGAAAAGCTTTTAAAATAAATAATTACAAGTGTTGATAAAATTACGAAATGCAATAAATGTCATTATTGAAGATTTAGATTAAGAGAAGAAAAGTATGCTTGATGTTTTTGTTAAAATCTGGTAATTTTATAATAACTCCTTATAATAATTTAAAATTCTAAACAAAAGATCTTTTTCTAATTTATGAGGTTTAAATTGATACTTTACTTTCAAATAAGCATAGTGGCAACCGCATTTAAGTTTAAGTAAAATTAAAAATAATAAAGTGAAAATTTAAATTTTGCATTTCATTTGGTTATTTGAACTGTCCATCATGTGGAGTGGAGATGTCAAGCTCAACTTGCAGCATTATATAAGACAAACTTGTGGGTGAAAAATATTTCAAAGATTGTGTTTACAACACAGCGCTAAATCTTGCTAATAGGGAAAAACTATTTGATGAGGAAGATTTCAAGAACAGGCCTGAATTTTAGAATAACTAAAAGGAATATGCAATTTATCATTAAAAATTCAAGAACATTAAAAATTTTGTTTACAATCTAAAATTTTATTGGTGTAATAGAAAAATTAAAATAATAAATTGCTAATAACACAATTTATTTGAAGATTAAGTATCTTATTTTTGAAATTGTATAAAAATTCAAAATAATTTAAACAATCTGATTCAAACTATAAAAAAATGCTCAAATTAAAATAAATTCCTTTAATAACAAGAATCCTGTTTGTAATTAAAAAAATAACTTCCACATTAAATCCAATCTATATATAAATTTTATCTTGTTTTAGTTTTAGCTTACAGTAATTAAAATATTACATAATATCATTAAAATTATTAAACAAACCATTTCTTTTTTATCAATAATTGAATGATAAAGCATATCAATAAAATTATTTTTTAGCTTGCTATGTATGAGTGCTTTCAATGTAAATCAATTTATTGTGGAGGAAGAAGAGACTGCGAACTTGATATGAGTATAGATAACTTCCTTCCCCAAGAGAATATATTAATTCAAATTTTTAATATATAAAATTATATATTGTGCCTGTTTTAAATAACCCAACAATTCTTTAGGAATTTTTAATTGAATTAACATACTCATTATGGTTTTTAATTCAATAGAGTTTAAATTGAATCAAACTATTAAGAATAATACTGCTGCTTTGCATAAATATGTTTGAATGTGGTATAATTTTATTCGTTTTTCAATTTTAATTGAAATATTCTCTTCCCATTGTTAAGCTGAGTATAAATAAGTTATTATTAATTTATTTTATATATTCTACTATGTTTTGTTAATTCACAGGTTTAAAGCAAAGTGATCCATATCATTTTTGCATATCGATTTTCAATTCTTGACAAATAATTCTTAAATAATATAACTTGTTGATCAAAATTTCAAAATATTATATCACTACTCAACACTCTATCTTCAACCTTAGATTTAAAATAAAGCGGATCAATTGAATTTCTAACTTCTGGACCTTCTCAGCATTTGGTTCTATCAAATATATTTTTATTCCTTTAAGTGATTAAAATATTGCAATTTACAAACGATTGAATTGCTAGAATAATTTTAATTTCTAAAGATAAATATTTATTTTGAATTTTGTTATAGAATATGCACATTTTTAGAACATATTTAAAAGTATTTTTTTCATTTTTATAAAACTATTTTCGTAAGATTTTGTCATTGTTGTTGCAAGTTCTAGGATTAAAAAAGCTATCTGTTATTTATTAATTTAGAATTAATTATGAAAATTTATTTATACTTACTCTGCTCAATGATGTCTTTCAATTAACAAATATTTTAATAAATTTACTTTTTTTTTTACAAAAGATCTAAGATTACTCATTAAGGCAACAAAGTAGAGTAAGTGAAGAATACATGAAAATCAATTTTTTATGGTGTCATATTTATGTAAAATTCTGGACTTGAATGCATTTTATTGATCATATTTATTACAGCACCATATTCTTTGAACAATATATTGAAATTTATGTATAAGTTAATTTAAAACATTTTTAATCTTGATTAAACCGATTAATCAATTTAACAAATTATTCAACAACTTTATATTTAAAAAATAATATAAAATATATTCATAGAATAAATAATATATTACCACTTGACTAAAACAAATATAGTTTTGATTCTTTAAATTAAATTTTTAATCTTGTATAAAATTTTTATTATTAAAAATTATAAACTACAGTTAAATTTATGGGATTTTGTTTGTACTGCAGAAAACTATAGTGATTAGTTGAAACCATGTGAAACTCATGGCACAGAGTATCTTGACTACAAATGTTAGTTCTGCTGTACCCCTCACTAATTTAATTTATAAAATAAGATATCAAATTATTCATTTAAAAAAGACTGCGAAATTTTACTGCTTTAATGCCACGAGTTACTGTGAAGAGTGTCATACTGTAGCTTGTTCAGCTATTCCAAAGTTATGCAAAGGAAATATTTAAGGCTGTTCATATAAGGGGAATCATCCACCAAATGGCACTCCATATTTTAAAATAAATTTTAAATATCATGCTGGTTGCAAAATGTGCAAGATCTAGGAAGAAGAATTGAAAATAGCATAATAAGCTAGAAATAATTAAATATTATCAATTTAAGATGAAGAAGAGAAACTTGAATAAGGAAAATGATATTTAAACAAATTGAAACTTCTACTCGTTAATAATTGATAACAATTTTTGTTATTTACTATTATAGTTTTCATTTTACATTACATTTTAATATTTTTAGCATAATAGGCATATATGGTTAATTTAATTTACAAAAAAATATCCAGATAATGCAATAAATAGCGTTAAAATATTAAAAATATTAAATCAATTTTCTATTCAATATTTTATTTTATATAAATTAAATATTGCACATTTATTAGAGATAGTAAAATATGAAAAGTTTATCATATTTCTATTTATAAATACTCAAAAGAGAATTGCAACTAATGTTATAAATTTAAAAATAATCTATTTACTCATTAAAATAAAATAAAAATCTAAATTATAAATTTTAATTAACATATGCTAAACTATTAAATTTTTTTCAATATATCACTTTAATATTTATATTATATTTTGTTTCTTATGAACAAGAACAAAAAATTTTCATAAAAATGTTTTAATTATTTAAATTTAGTGTTTTTATTATCATTAATTTACCACAAATTAGTATTTTTATAATTTAAGTGATACTTATATTCATTAAATAATTTACTGATTTAATTATTTGCGAGACCTATTTAATTATTAATGATTAAAATAAAAAATAAATATGTAATAAATCAAAATAAATGAATAAATTTTCTTAGTTATTTATACATTTATAGATATAAAACATTGCTTACTTTATAAATTAATTCTTCGTAATTAAAGTTCAAATTAGTATTATCATTTTAATTTAAAAACAAGCATTTCTATAGTTTTTAATAATAAGAATTTATATAGATTTCTATAAAATTAATGTTTTTAAGTATTATCATTATAAATTAGATTTTACAGATTATAAAAGATTCCAAAATTAAGTCATTCTTAAATAAAAAGCTATTCATTTATTATTTTAATTAAAATTATTTGTCAAAATAGTTATTAATAGGATTTTATATAAAAATTAGTTTAGTTTTGTAACAATTTATTGTTAAGAGTTTATAAAAACATTAGAATTAAAAGGATGAATAATTTTTACTTTTAAGGAATTTAAAATTAAAAAAAATAATAACTATATTTAATTCTTAATCTAATAATATGATTCTTAACTCTTTATTATTTAGCACATTTTAAATTTTTCATTTAAAATTATAATTATATAGTTTATTATTGAAATAAGTTCTTATAATCGAATTGTTTTTATGTTGATAATTTAATTTTAAAAAAAACTATAAAAACCAATATAATTTTTCTTATCTATCAAAGTATTCAAGTATACACATTTATTAATAACTGAAGAATGGATCTATATTTACCTTTTAATTGAATTATTAAACCTAAAGAATATGAATTAACTAGATCTCAAGATTGATGAAGAAGATGCCCAAGTTCCTCATGATGAAGTCAAAATATAGCATATTTATTAATATTATTTTATTAAATAGTTCAACATGCACAAACTTATAAATTTAATGATTACTATGAAGATGATTTATAATTCAAAATAGTTTAATTGAAAAAGTATTTATTTAAGATGATTTAAATGATCTTATGCATTTGGGAATAATGGATAATATGGGCTCGATTTGTGCTCAAATGCTCCCTGAAATTGCTTATAATGAGGGTGAATCCTAAGTTAATTCTCTATTTTTAATATTAAGAAATGTCTTATTCAAAAGTCAAATCACAGATGTAACAAATAAGCGTTGAAGATGCTGTCTTCAGAGAGATTTCTAAAGAAGAAATCTTCCTCAAATTAATAATATCGATTAATTGTCAATTTAAAGATTCAGACTAAGGTGAAAATTTTCTGCTGCGATTGCTAAATGCCGTTGGCTGACGAAAATCATTGAAGACCTTGCTTATTATATAATTAATAAAGATGGATTCGTATAACCTATCAATCAAAACCCTTAAACTCATTAATTAGATGTTTTAGTGATTAGATTTGTAGAGTATAGTTGGGGTCTTATTGGGGTTAGTAGAAAAATTAGGCTAATTTGCAAAATCTGATATAGAAATTAGCAAATTCAAGAATTACGTATGATGAGAAATATTTAGATTTATTGCTTAAGTTAAGCTTAGGTATGGTACGAGTTTTTATATAGACTAAATCAAACTAATACTGAATTTGCAGCTAAAGCTAAGCTCTTATGCATAAGTTCCTAAACTATTAGGTATCACTGCCTGCTAGCGGTTTAGCATTTCAATTCTGGCTCTTGAAAAACACTCTGCAAGAAAATAAAAGTTCTCTCAGGCGCATTTTGACTACTTGGATCCTAAAACTTTAAAGTATTGGGCAACATCTCTTATAAGACTATAGCAAATTTTTATAGACGAAATGGAGTTACTTTTAAGACTGTCAACGAGTAAAGAGAGTGATTGATTTTGCAATGCCATTTATAGTAATAATTTAAACTATATATATGAGCTATTGACAATAACATCAAAATCATACACGCTGATGAATCTGTATTGACCTTTAGCACCTTAATAAATAATTAATGGTACAAGATATATAATAATATAGAAGTCTATGACTAGTAAGAAAAGATTGTAATTCATGCAATTTTAGCTGGTATTAGTGAAGTTTCAGGTTTATAAAGTTATGTCATTCATCCTCGCTCTGTGAAGCGAGAGTAGTACATAGAGTTCTTACATATGCTAAGAGATAAGTATTGCAAGTAAGAGATCAACCTGTTTGTTGATAACTTATCAGTTCATAAGACTAAGGAGTTCTTAGAAAGCTTATGAAGAGTTAAACATATCTCTTATTACAACGTTCATTTTAGCTATTAATTTAATGGAGTTGAATTCTACTGGAGTTAAATCAAGACTCACTACAAGAAGTTACGGTTGTATCATCTAATGCATGATTTACCAATCGATACAGTAAACTTAATACAAAGTAGTTGCAAGAGTGTGAATAAAGATAAGATTACGATATGTGCAAGGAAAGAAATAATGAATGTTTATTAATAAATTTTTAACTTAAATGAATGAAATAGTTCACATATTAAATGAGCCCTTAAAAGGATAAAGATTCTCTTTCTTTTCTTCTTTTTAAGGCTTGACAGGTCCCTAAGTTCCTTCTCTAACTGCCATCTCCTCCATCTATGTTCATATCTTCTTGGTTTTATATATCTTTATAAATACTCTGCTCACCTTTTCATGCTCTTTCATTAGGAATATACCAACTCCAAATTTCCCTACAAAGTTATTAATCAAAGCTTACTAGAGAGGTAAGGATGCTTTTTAAGCTCAACAAGCCAGGTCTTTCTTATTAGAATGCCTTGCTTCTTTTAATCTCAGGAGAAATAGAGTAGAGTTTTTTTTATGAACTTCTTAAATGATCTCTCTGAGATAACTCTCTTTAAAAGTTCCAAGAACACCAAAGAAGAAACTTATTTCTGGAAGCTTGTTTTTAGAGAGTTGTTTCTTATTAAGGTAAACTACCAAATTTTCATCTTTCATTGCATCCTCGTAGAGATTAGCGACAGAAATCTCTGGGTAGTTTGGTATCTTAATCAATTTAATCTCAATCTTTTTGAAAACTTTCTTCTCATCACAGAGTATAGCTTTTAAGAATGATATTTTGTTAGCTTCCATGGTTGGAAGGAATAAACCAACTAGAGTATTTGTTAACTATACAGTGTATTATTTCCACGTAGAGTGAGGTGTTTCCACGTAGAGTGAGGTATCGATATAGATCCTCTTTGCTTCTGAAATCTTGAGATCATTTCTTGAGCCTCAACTCTCTTCATTGCTGTACTAATAGATTCCATCCTTGTTCCTTCTTTTGTTATTGAATTTCAAATTATAATTTATAGACTTCTGGTTCCTATTATTTAAAAACTTACTATTGATAAAATACGAAACAATCTGAAATTTAAAAGAGAAAAATACAAATACCTGCCATAAATATTAAATCACCTCTTTAATTATAAAAATGGAGAAAATGAAATATCAAAATGAAAATTTTTCTTAAAGCTATTTATCTGAGTGATTTGAATTGTTTATCTTATTTTTTTTAATTTTATTTCTCTGATTAGCTTCTTATCGAGCAAAGACTTGATTATAAGTTGTATTTCAAATATAGAGCATAGGGTTATGACTTTTCAAAAAGAATTCAGATATTCAAGTCAATAAATCTTTCGCATAAATGAAATACTAAAAAAATAATCACATATAATAATCAAAATTCAAGATGTAGTATTTAATGAAGATGATTAATTAAGACAGTTATGAAAGATATGTTTGAAATTTAATGCAAGTGTAACACAAATAATGCACAAGAAACAAATAAAAATAGAGAGATTTTGAAAGTTAATCATAGAGCTAAAACCCATTTTATCTTTTAATCTTAAAATTTTTAATGTTATTCTGTTATCTTGATTATTTATTACTGATTTTAATTATGAAAAATTCATGATCAATATTAAATATAGACATCTTATAGGAGGTCAACCTTTCAAAGATACGTGGAGAAAATTTGCAGAAGTTGTAACAAACTGCACAGATGGAGTTCCATTTTTATCAAATTAGTTTCATTAAATTAGTACTAAATTTGTTTAAATTTTTAGCGCTGCTTGGTACTATTTCCGTTTAATTTTAATTGGTACTAATTTAATAGTACCAAAACTTAAATAGTTCCTAGTTTTAATCTAATGAGATTTAAATGGAAAGTTCCAAAATGGTTCATAACTAAATTTTATTGGTACCAACCTAATTTTATTCTAAGTTGGTACCAAAATCAAAATTATTAAGTATTAATTAGTAAATTATATTTATAAAATATCATGAATATGATCTCTAATACTTGAAAACCAACTATTAGTGCTGCAGTGCCAACTCCTATGCATAGTTACTAAAACATAAATGGTCAATTGAGCTTAATTATAGGAATTTAAATTTGAATTAAACATGGCAGCTAATGGATAATTATAGCTAAACTTTGGCTAAGCTAAAATGCCAAAGATTGAAAGGGAACTAGAGAGCTCTTGAGTTTAAATCAGAGGTGTTTGGTCTAGTAATAGAGAATAATAAGCAAATTGAGATGGATATTTAAACACTAATCGTAGATTTTGAGGTGTTAAAAGAACAGCTACAATAGAAAAAATTAAATATTTTAATGTGATGAATGCTAAAATTTCTTCTCAACTGATTCTAGCTTGACGAGACACATCAAGAGATATTCTCTGGAAGAGCTAAGATATATTTCAAGCACTACAAAGTCGATGGCAGGTATTAATGCACAACTTATATGAAGTCCTACATCCATTCAGCGAAAGTGAAGAAACACATGCAAAAGCATAACTTAAGCGAGTTCTTTATTCAAGATATAGAAACTATAAACTTGATACCTAAACAAAGAATGTCTAATAACTATTGTGAAATAAAGAGAGGAGAAACTCAAGAGAGAGAAATTGTATGAGGTGATGAATCAACAGGTAGTAAAAACTATTTTAGCATGCTTGTAAGTGGAAGCTATGAACATACCTGCAACAAATATAATTGGTATTATCAGCTGTATTGATAACTAATTGAATATTAGCGTGCCTGCAAAACACAAACTCATTGTGATTTATGAATATGCATACAAGGTGTTTCCTTTAATCTATCTTCTAAAGAATGAGCAGTATTAAAATGAATTTGCTAACGAATATATGATTCTTAGAAAGGCATAGATAAGAGAAGGCAAGACTTGCTTAAGCTAAATGGAATCATTTTAAGCTATGGTTCATCGCATTAATACATAAGAAATATGAAATGACTCTGAGAAATTATCTTAATCATAAAGATATCCATATGATTTGAATGATATCTTATCTGATATGATTAAGGGTGTCAAGGAGTTGCATGAACTTGGATAATTTTATAGATGATTGAAGCCTGAAAATGCTATAATAAACCTCTGCCCTTTATAAGTAGTTGTTAAAGATTTCATTAGAGCATTAAGATAAGATAGTAACCTTAGCAAACAACTTGGGACGCTGGATACTTCCCAATAAGAAAAAAATAGACTAATGGCTCTGTTTAGTGGGATGTATGAGCAATTCGAGGTATTGTATAAGAGAGTGATATAAAAAGCATGGCTTACTTTTGTACAAATTAATCTTAGAAGCATATCAAGTAAGTGGAAGTCCTAAAGGAAATTAAAAAAATAGTAGAGATGATAATAATCAGTGCTCTCTCCTATCCTGGTAAACATTAGATGACATACTTAATCCACTTGAGAGAGCAAGGAATGACAAAGGCAAGCAAACTAAATTCGTTTGAATTAAATCACATAACATTCATTAATTATACAATAAATTCACATAAAACTTGCGTTTTCACTACTAACCCCAATAAGACCCTTAACTATACCATACAAATCAAAGCACTTATAAACCTCAATAAAGGGTTTTGGAATTTTAAATGAGTCCAAATCTCCTTTTAGAAGATAAAAATTAATCGTATGGCGACTCTTATGATAATAAAAAAATTGGGAGTCTCATAAACTAAATTTTTTAAAAGTATTTTCTACTATTGCTACTTGCCATTTTTTTAATAATACAAGAATATTTTTGATATGTAAATTAAACTTATAATATTTATTAAATTATCTTAGATTAAATTATTTCACAAATAAAGAAATCTTCTTTTATTGTAAAAGATTTTCAATTTAAAAAACTTTACTTAATTAATAATTTCCTAAAATAAAAGAGGCTTAGCGAAATTTTAATTAGAACATTATATTCTTTAATATAGGAATATATTATAATTAATTTAAATCTCAAAGTTGAGAAAATATAATAAAATTTCCTTTATTTAAATCAATTTAGACTAATAGTACCTAATTGAATGATATGACATGATTTATTTAATAATTTGGTGATTTTTCCCCTATCAATATATTAAGGAAAAAAATTATTCTAGGAATAAATTCGAAATTGGGAAATTAATTTTAATTAAATATATAGTAACACAAAAACTTGGCAGTTTAAGTAGTCTAATATAAAAATCTTTGGCACATTCGATATAGAATTCAAAATTAGCTGGACTTCATTATTGTTAGTACTATTTTAACGCATTCCTGGAGTGAGATAACTAGACTTTAATGTGATGGTATAATTTATTCAATTTAGATGAGTTTAATCATAGTCGAGTTATCTCGCTCCAGGGATGCAATAAATAGTACTACCAATAATAAAGTCCAGCTAATTTTAAATTCTATATCGAATGAGTCAAAGATTTTTAAATTGGTCAACTTAAACTGCCAGGATTTTGTATTACTATATATTTAATTAAAATTAATTTTCCAATTTCGAATGTATTCCTAACAGTATTATAAATTTTCACTTATATTCAGAAAATTTTTCCTTAATAAATTTTCTTTGATCTTTGTCACACATAATTTATCTCAATTTAGATAGTAGGATATGCATATAGTAAGAATCCTATATTTATTGTAAATATATAAGATTATATGAAAAACTAGTGAGAAATCACTCTATAAGAGTAACACTGTAAAGTAATAAATTATATTGTAGGAATACATTCGAAATTGGGAAATTATTTATAATTAAATTAATTACAAACTAAATTCGTGGAGTTAAAGTTGGCCAATTTAAACGATCTTGGGCTCATTCGATAGAGAATTCAAAATTAGCTAGACTTTATTATTGGCGGAACTATTTTATCGCATCCCTGGAGAGAGATAACTCAAGTTTAATGTGAGAGTATAATTTAATGAATTTAGAGGTGTTTAATTAAAGTCGAGTTATCTCGCTCCAGGGATGCAATAAAATACTACCGCCAATAGTAAAGTCCATCTAATTTTGAATTCTCTGTCGAATGAGCCCAAGATCGTTTAAATTGGACAACTTTAACTGCCACGAATTTAGTTTGTAATTAATTTAATTATAAATAATTTCCCAATTTCGAATGTATTCCTACAATATTAAGTTTCCTCAAAAGTTCAAAATAATCACATATTTATTGTTTCATATTAAATAATCATTTGTTCAACAGTCTCTATAAGTTTGTTAAATATTTATATTTAATATTTAATGCTTGCTCAAATTTATAAAGCATAAACATGCAAATGTATTAATAATAATATTATAAATTAATATTCAATCATATTTGATTTAATTATAATTTTATATTCTTAAAGTACTTTGAAATATCATAAAATATCATTCTTTTCAATTATTGAAATTGTTTTTTTATATAAAATATTCAACCTCTAATATTTATTTTAAATAAATTCTTTTGTTTTATGACTTATTATAAGATATATAACAGTTGCGTTAAGCACAATATTTAGCTAGTTTTAATTACATCCCTATTAATGTATAAAAATTTATAAATGATAATAGTCTCGGTAAATATTGTTTATTATATATTTATTCACTTAATTAACTCAATATGTATATCAAAATCATATAGCAATCATATTATAGAATAATATATATATATATTTATGTATTATTAGAAATTTATTTAATTCTATATGGCATCACATATTAGAATTTGATAAAATAAAAGATTCAAAAATATAGAGATTCTTATTTTAAGAGCTATTCAATTTTATTTCAAATAAAATCATTCGTCAATATAATTACTTAAAGGATTTAGATAAATTCTGTTATATTCATATTTTATGTAAATGGTTTAATATAACAATGATATATCTAATTCAAGTGTAATATGTTATATATGGTGTTGTAATAATTTAAAATATTGTTATGTTAAATAATAAAATTTTATCTAATATATAAATTCTCATTTTAAATGGTGTATAGTATTTTATATTGATACGGACAAACAATGTAAATTTCTTAATATCGAAAGTAATATCTTTATGATAAAATTTGAATATATTAAGATAAGTGAATTTGAGTTTTCTAAACAATTAAAGAAAACACTTTATTTTAACTAATTTTTCAAAGTAGTCAACACTTATAATTTTTAATAACTGAAAAATGGATATTTTAGTACCTGAAGGATTAGTCAAGCTAGACTTACAGCTTGAACGTGATGTAGATAACTAAGTTCCCCCTCTTGAAGAAGTTTAAATATACTATATAACATATATGGAAATGAGAATAAAAATATTAATGTATAAAGTAATCAAAAGTTTAACATCAACCAATCATTGATGACTACTATGAAGAGGATAATTAAATAAAAATATGATAATGAAATGAGTATTTATGTAAGATGATCTTCAGGATATGATGTTTTTGGGAATGATGGATAATATTTGCTCTATTTGTGCTCAAATGCTTCCTGAAATTGCTTAAAATGAGGGTGAATCATATATTATTTTTTAGATATAGTAAAAAAAAGTATTTTACTTATCAATTATTTAGTGAAAAAGGGATGATTATTGGAAATGAAATGACTTACTGTCCAATTCAAAAGTCTAATCACAGAGGTCACAGAAAATGCGTTGAAGATGCTGCATTCAAAGAGATTCACAACCCTAAAAACACATTTATTAAATGTGTTAGTTATCAGTTTGTCTGATAATTATTGGGGTTAATAGAGAAAACAGGCTAATTTGTAAAATGTAAAGAATATATAAGAGTAATTTCGGGCTTAATATTATGATAAATTTTTAGTTATATTCCTTAAGCTTTGGTGTGGTACTGCATTAATTTTAACTAAATAAAACTAGTACTACTAAGAAATAATCGCAAAGATCTTGTGAAAAAGCTCAAAAATAGTAAGTTATCATTGCTTGGTATTTGTTAACACATTAATTCTTGTACTTAAAAATACATTAAAAAAATTAAAAAGTTTCTACGGCTTATATTAATTTACTCCACGATTCTAAGACTTTAAAATATTGGTGACACTGTCAAATACATTAACGAGCTGTCATGATTAAAATCTTTTTAGGACTGATGTTTCCCCATAATCTGTAGCATATACCTATAAAATAAATGCCATCAATTTAAATAATGTCATCTGGGTAAGAGTGTGATTGACTTTACAGCGCGATTTTATAGTAAATAATTTAAAATATATATATGATCAAATGCAGAGAGTATTAATCTCACACACGCTGATGAAGCTTTATTCACCTTCAATACCTTTATAAATAAATCATGGTACAATGATTATGATAATATAGAATTTTTTTAATAAAAATTAAATATTGTCACACATTATTTTTTGAAGGTATTAGTGAGGATTCTGAGTTAAAAAGTTATCTTATTCATCATCGCTTTATTAATAAAGAATAGTTCATAGAATTCTTACTTAAGTTATAAAATAATCGCATTGAAAATGAGTTAATCCTATTTTAATTTTTAAACATAATGTCCCTTATAGCCCTTAGTTTAATTGATTTTAATTATCATGAAGTTAATACAAGACTCACAACAATAAGCTGCTGCTGTATAACATAATCCAAAAATTGCTGTCGATGAGTAAACTTGATTCAGAAAACTGAAAAAAATCGAAATAAACATAGTTTATTGTAAAGAAGGAATAATGAATATTTAAAATAAGCGAAATGATTATAATTGAATATTATTATTATTTAAATGAATTTTAAATAAATAGAGTTTGAATTTCTTTTCTTTCTCCTATAATTAATTATAACTTACTTTTATTACTCATTTAGCAAGATCAAAAGTATCAATGTACATTCACATGACTATTATACATCTTATAATGCCTTTTGCTATCTTCTTGTATAATCTATGATTTTCTCTTGAACATTTGCATAATCTTTCTTAAAATTTACCAGTTCCAGGTTTCCTTCTCCAAATTTTTGGATAAAATCTACTTAAAATGTTAATTTGGTTACTATGTTCCGCAAGCCAGGCCTTGCTTCTTTTATGCCTTGCTTCCTTAAATCTCTTGACAAATATAGTAGCATTTTTGTGAACTACTTCAATGATTATATTAAGAATACTCTTTCTCACAATAAAAGTACCATTAAAGTAGAAACACTTTTCAGAAACTTTATTAAAAATTGTCTTTTGAAAGGATAGAGGAAGGTGAACTACAATTCTCATCTTCAATCAATCTTATAGAAAGAGATTGATGGCTGATATCTATGATGTTTTAGTTTTTTAACATGTTAATCTTGGTTTTATATCATATTAATCTTACTTTCCATAAAAGTATTGCTTTTTAAGTATAATATTTGTGCTAACTATGATTTGAAGAAATGAACTAATTGGCGTATTTGCTTAAAAATAACTTTAATAATTGCTATATTTGATAAATTAGTAGGATTCAAAATTTTTATTTTAATATGAAATTTCGAAAGTTATTTCACTTGCTTCAGAATCTTGAAATAATATCTTTAGCTTAAATTCTTTTTGTTGCAACACTTATAGATAGATTTGATCTTTGTTCCTTCTACTGTTTATGATTTTAAATTATCTACTTTTTATTCTTATTTTATTCTTTTAATTTTATTGATATATTCATAAATTTTATAGGATGCTTAGAGAAATTTTGCAGAATATTTATGAATTTAATTTTCCGATTTAGTTACATTTTATGAATTTTAACTTGTCGAAATTAATTAATACTGGTGCATAATTCGTTTAATTTTATCAAAACCTAATATGCAGTACCAAAACTTAATTAAAACCTAGTTTAAACCATCAAAGTTTTTATGGAAAACCTTCAAAATGGTTAGAAACATAATTTTTAACAATTAATTTCCAATATGGCAAAATTAAAATATTAGTCTAAATTTTGATTATTATCTTGGCATAAATATGATAATTACACTACAAATCAATTTCTTTTTAAATTTGGGGTGGGGTAAACATCTGAACTTGTTATTTTATCAATATAATATCCCCTCACAAGGTTTGGTTAAATTATCTTAAGGATCAATAAGAATATCTTCGAGTTAAAACTAAAACAATGATACTCTCTAATGTAGAAAAGCCTTGAGTTATTATAGATTATTTCATTCTTTTTGAAAGGAAGTTTTTTTTGAAAATATATTTCAAAAAAGAATGAAATAATCTATAATAACTCAAGGCTTTTCTACATTAGAGAGTATCATTGTTTTAGTTTTAACTCGAAGATATTCTTATTGATCCTTAAGATAATTTAACCAAACCTTGTGAGGATATTCAAAACCCCAAAACCCCTTAATGAGGTTTATAAGTCCTTTGATTTGTAGGGAATTTGTTAGGGGTTGGGGTTATTAATAGGTTTTTAATGTGAATTATAGTAAATGTATTTAATTTAATCACTTAAAATGCACTTTTGGATCATGTGGGAGAGGTCTGAAGTTTATCTTTCTTAACCACAACTCTTTCTGCTCTATTGATATATCTGATCTTGAGTTTGGTCTAATTATTATTGACTCTGCCATTTGTTTCATTTATTGAGATACTCTTGTTTTGTCAATAAATTACTTTATTCTTTGTTTAGCACTTCTCGCATCTTGTAGAGTAGTATTCATTGCGAGGCATATCGCACTCTATTATTATTGCTGCTAAAGCCCACACATCCCACTAAAAGTCTCCATCTCTCCAGTCTTCTCTTTCTGGATAGTACCCTTGAGTTCCCATTACAGTTCCAAGCCTTGATACTTCCACTCTTTAGGCTCTGTTGAAATCGATTATTGCTACTATTACAGGTGAGAAGTTTATCATATATTTTCTGGCTTCAAATCTCTGTGAAAAAACCCTAACTTATGAAGCTCTTTAATACCTTATACGGTCTGAGTTCCTATTTATCCAAGTTAATATGATTCATTTGATCAGTTATGAAATCTCTAAGGGTCATTTCATAGAGTGGAAGTCTGAAAGCAACATGATCCTTGGCAAGGAGAACAGCATCTAGCTTGATTAAGTAATACACTCTTTAAACTTTGCTTGAGTGAGTACTTGATACTCATTTGTAAACTCCATCTAATATTTATCATCACTAAAGAGATAGTTGAAGGGATACACCTTGTATGCATACTAATGATCATTGATAACTTTCTTATCAAAGGAGTCTTCTAATATTAGGTAGCTTTAAAGAGAAGTATCTAGGTCAATTTAAGCAAGAACTGGTATTTTCTTGTATTGAATCTTGATCATAATTTTTATTATTTCAGAGATCAGTTGGTTGCGTGCCTTCTTAACGTACTCTAACTCTCTAGCTTATTCAGGCACTACGACCTTAGAATATTTCCTCCCTTTTCTTTTGTTTAGAAGCTTCAGTTCAACTTCATGATTCTCAACTTCTATATCTTTCTTGTGAGCTTTTAATAGATACTTCTTCAAGTCTCTTGTATGAGAGTATACTTATGCCACTCAAAGCAATCATACTTCCCATCGATTTTGTCGTGCTTTAAGTATACAATAGGCTTGGCTTCTCTATGCTCCTTCATATGTCTATACCAGCTTGATTTATGAGCAAAATCTCTCTCACACAGCTCACAAAATTATACTTCTATTTCTTTAGTTTGTATAGGAATTTCATTAATACCTTTCTCCTCCTCTCTGTCTCCCACACAATTATTTGCCGCTTATTTTCTATTATTAATTTCTATTTTAATAACAGAGACTTCAAGTGATAGCTCTGGTAGTTCTTTATGAGAGCTCATCTCACACCTATCACACTTTTTTTGCTGTCAAAGTTAAGTCTCAATTAGTTTGATGGAAGTGCTGTTGTTTTTCTTAAAATGTTAGCGCTCATATTTAAATTTGAATTTAAAATTATAAAACTGCTCTATAACTGAGAGCTTATATGAGAGCTTTGCAAGCCTACAAGTTTCAAGGGAAGTTCTTAGAGTATGAGAGAAGATATATGAGTGCTAAGAGACGAACCAGCTCTAAATATAGGTGAGAAAGTAACCATTTTACCTTTCAATAATAAGTTGATTATAGTACGTACCGATTTAGGAGGTGCACCTAATTAAGTACCTACTGCTTTAGGAGGTATTTTGTGATTTTATGATTAAAATTAGGGTGCTCTTAATTAAGTAATAGCTTTAATTAATGCTCCTAATTAAGTACTAGCATTTTGGGAGCTGCTCCTAATTAAGTACGTACCAATTTAAATTTAAAAATATGGAACTATAACAGTAGAAATGGATATCAATCTCTCAAGTTTGAAACCAGTTCTCAAAACCTTCTACATATCCTTCTTAGAGGTTGAAATCCTATAGGATGCCCATATTTAATAGTAAGTTTTACAGAGGTATATAATTGAAATCAATAAACTTAAATTTGAATATCATTTCTTAGATCTGTAAACAAGATGGAGTCAATGAATGATGTAATGAAAAGAGTGCAAGTTCAAGAATTGATTCAGGGATTTAGAAGCAAGGAGGATTTGCACCGCTACCTGGTGCAGCAAGGTAATGAACTCATAGTAACTCATCTTGATTATGTAGTTGGTTTGTTCTTGCCAACGATGGAAGGTACCAAAATTTCATTTCTAAGGGCGATACTCTGCGAAGAGAAGAAAGCATTGAAAACTTAAGATGTAAAATTTGCAAAGATTCCAAACTATCCAGAAATCTCAGTGACTAACTTATATGAGGATGCTATGAATGACCCAGAGGTTTCGCTGTACCTGCCTACTAAGAAGCAGTTGTGAAATAAACTGCCTGAAAGAAACTATTTCTTTGTATACTTGCAACAATTAAAGGTGATTACTTGAAAGAAATTATTCAAGAATCTCATAAGAAAATTTACAGCATCTCTTCAGAAGATAAGGACAAACAAGGGATCAAGATAAGTGAGAGCTGGCTATCATAGCTGCAGAAGCACCCTTATATTTCAATTAAGATTTCTAGCTTAACTCTTTAGAAAAATCTGGTACTGGCATCTTCTTGATGAAAGAATAGAGCAAGCTTCACAGATAGCGAAAGTCGCAGACAAAGTATGAAGTCAGCAAGAGACTTTATTCAAATATTCAGCCACCAGAGTCAATGAACATAGATGCTGGAGCTGGCAGTAAGAGAAGAAACTTATGAGGAGGGAAGCAAGAAGTAGAAAAAGAAAGAGAAGCCAGCTCCCTTTAAAGAATTTTAAATGTGACTTATATATTCATTAACTTAACTACAAAATTTATTTATATACATTCACTCTCTCTTCTTTAGCACACCTTTAAACCAATTAATTATCTACTCTCTTCGCTGAGCTTCTAATAAAGTCCACTGTATCAATAGGTAGGTCACGCATCAAGTGGTATAGCAGCAGTTTCTTGTAATGACCCTTTTAATATTCCCCAGTAGAACTCAATTCCATTAAACTATGGACTGTAAGTATGAACACTGGCGTTATTCTAAGTTGTTCATAACTCTTCCTTGTTTCTTTGGTCTTATGAACAGAAAGATTATCAACAAATAGTATAATATCTTATTCAGGGTACTTCTCTCTCAGCTGTTCTAAGAACTTTATATACTCTGTCTTAATAGAACGAGGATGAATAACATAGGTTTCTAAACCAACATCCTCGCTAATACCTCCAAGAATTGCCATTGTTTATACCTTGAAATTCTAGTCATATACTTCTATGTTGCTATGCCTCTTATACCAAGACTTCTAGATGAAAGTGTTGAATATAAACATAGCCTCGTCAGCATGAATAAACTTAATATTATTCTATTAGGCTCTCTGCATTTAATTATAAATCTAATTTAAGTTGTTGTTGTAAAATAGCAGAGTGAAATCAATTACTCTCTTGATACGATTTA